>PVJI01004951.1:0-80876 GCA_004026765.1 Micronycteris hirsuta
TTTCATGATTTGAAATATTTCTCTCCAGCCCCTTCTTGCTTGGAAGGTCTCCTTAGAGAAATCCGCTGACAGTCTTATGGGAATTCCTTTGTAGGTAATTGTCTCCTTTTCTCTTGCTGCTTGTAAGATTCTTTCCTTATTCTTGACCTTGGGTAATGTTATTATGATGTGCCTTGGTGTGTTCCTCTTTGGGTCCCGCGTCTTTGGGGTTCTCTGAGCTTCTTGGACTTCCAGGAAGCCTATTTCCTTTGCCAGATTTGGGAAGTTCTCATTCATTATCTGTTCAAAAATACGTTCAATTTCTTGGTGTTCCTCCTGTCCTTCTGGCAGCCCTGTGATCCGGATGTTGGGTTGTTTACAAATATCTCTGAGGTTCCTGAGTCCGTCCTCATTTTTTAGAATTCTTGTTTCTTCCTTCTGGTCCACCCCATTGGTTTGAGTCCCAGCTTCCTTTTTTCCCCTATTGGTTCCCTGTAAATCTTCCTCCATTATCTTGATCATATTCTTCATTTGTTCAATTATTTGTGTCCACCTTTCTTCCAGTTTTGTGTGAGCATCCTGATTACCAGTGTTTTAAACTGGGCATTTGTTAATTTGGCTATCTCTTCGTCCATTAGTTGTAATTTGTTCTGATCTTTCATTTTGGCCATTTTCATTCTTTTTTATCTCAGTGCACCTGTCGGAGTCTTAGGTGTTTGTCGGTGCCTGGTAATCTGCGTTGCTTTTTTGTGACGTTTCCTCTGGGGGCGGGGCCTGGGAGGGAGCAATGGCATCTGCCCTTCACCGCCACTCCCTACCACCCTCTGCTCCCCAGTTCCCCACTGCCTTTTCCACCAGTCTCGGCCCTGCTGGTTCCCACTGGACTCTCCGGTTACACCTCCAGCCTGCGAGGTTCACCCATTGCTCGGGGTCGTGCTTTGGTTAGGCGCTCGCGGGGTGAGTTCCTCCGGGCAAACTGCCTCTCACTCCTCTCCTCCGCTCGCTCGGTTCTGCCCCGCTTACCGGCCTGGATGTACGTCCTCCCCAACTTCCTGGGTGTCAGATTTCCCTGTAGTTCGATTCTGTCCGTTCTGGTTGTTTATTTTTTCTCTATTGAGTTCGTTGTTTAAACTCTCTGGTTGTGAGCGGCGGTGCAGTGCGTCCACCTTCGCCGCCATCTTGGCGGAAGTCCTAATTTTTTTTTAAGAGAGAAAGAGCAATGTACGGTTGCCTCTCACATGGCCCTCATTGGGGACCTGGCCTGCAACCCAGGCATGTGCCCCAACTGGGAATCAAACCGGGACCCTCTGGTTCCCAGCCCGCGCTCAATCCACTGAGCTACACCAGCCGGGCCTTTTTTTTTTTTTTTTTTTTGACAAAAAGACTTACTTTATGTGTATTTCAAATCCATTTTCATCAAAAACTTGGAGCTACCATTTGGCTCATTTAATTTATGGAATATGTCCATCAAGTTAATGGCACATCCTAGGGTATTGAGTTTTGAGACTGGCTGAAAATAATTACATATTAATTTGGCCAGGGGTGGGGGTGATTTTTTTTTTTAACTTTCTAAATTTAGGATACCCAGCAGAGGGCTAGAAGTGATTCCCCTCCTCCAGACCAGGTTTCCTTAACTAAGTGCAATAAATGAGGGGTTGGAAGCTCTTTCTGTTGGGACATGTGTGGGACTTTCTGCACCCCAGGCCACCGCACTGAGAGGAAGATAAGGAGGTAGGGAGTGAAGTGACATTCTTCTGGGGAATGGGAAAAGAAAGCTTCCCTGTGGAACAGGGGTGGGAATCACTGCCTTAAACCACCTGGGCCTGCCTAGCCCTCTCAGGACTTCCTGGATATGTATTGCCACTGGAAGACCCCTGCCTTCTTTAAGGTTAAATCTTTACCAATTGCTTCTGTGGGTATTGGTCTATTCAGGGTTACACCTTCCTCTTGATTAGGTTTTACAATTTTTTTTTCCTTCGCCCATCATCCAATTCATCAAAGTTTTCAAATGTATAAATGGAGTACATAGGATTCTCTCAAAATTTTATTTTAAAATTAATTTAAAATAATTAAACCACCCCAACCCAAATGCTTTACTTAAGTCATTTTTCTCTCTCCACAACCAAGGTGAAATGTTTAGATGGATTTTCCTTTCCTAGCAGCTAGTAGTGTTAGGTTTTGCCGAGAGGATTGAGAATATTTAGCCCTACTCTGGCTGCCTCAAATCTCAATAACATTTACTTACTTAATATCTTTATTATAAATTCAGTCATAACATTGTTCTTTTCAGTTTAGCTACACATACATATGCTCTTCTATTTATGTTTCCATATTGACTCATCAAATAAAAACAGGTAAGCGGAGGATTAACATCCGATATACACAGATCAATTCGAGTGAAGATTTAACAAGCAATAATGCACAGACTAGAAGACTATGCACCTGACGATTAAGCCCACTACTAATCTGACAACTGCAAAATGAACAACCCAGCTCCCAGTCCCCACCTCCAGCTGGCCCTTAGAAGGGCAGAGGGCAGTGATTCGAGCACCTCTGGGCACCTTTCTGGACTTGGGGCAGTTTCCCCGGCCAGGCTGTGCGAGTTGGGGCTGGACATTTTTACCAAGTTTCTGCAATGGTTTCCTGGGTGTGAGGGCACATTTGGCAAGGCTATCTAATGCTAGTTGAACACACTTTTTACCCCGAAAGCGACAAGGTTAATGGAGCTGAAATGGAAAGACAACAGAGTTTTATTCTAACGGCTTTACTTATCAAAAAGGTGTATAATTCGTAATTGTCTAGTAATTGTGGACGAACGGTTGGCAACAATGAGAATGTGAGTCTGGAGTTGAGTGGGTGGGCTTCTCCGAAGGAACTCAGACGGCAGTAGAGCAGGTTCCGGAATCCCTCTTGGCAAAGGGGAAGCCAGAGTCCGAAAGGCGCTGGTCCGCCTGGGGGCGTGGCCTCGCTGGGTTCGCCCAATAGAAACGTCTGGGGGCGGGGGCTTCCTGCGTTTACTCCCTTCGGTAGGCGGCGGAAAATGGAATGCTGGGTATGAGAGAGGCCGACCGGTTGAGTTGGTAGCGCCGTCGCCCTAGCAGCGCTCAGAGGCGTTTGGGAGCGGCCTGGAATCTCATCTGACGCCCAGCGGCGCCCAAGCGGCTGTGACCTCCAGGGATCAAGGGCCGGGTGACTGCCGACCCCAGTCATCCACGCGTCTGCGCTCTGAGCAGACCGCCTGCCTCCCGCCTAGCTGGTCTTACCTCGGTGGCGCCGCATCCAACCTCCTCGGCTGGGAGCAAGTCCGGTCCACTGACGAAGCTGTCCCTGCTTCGCCCCGCAGCTTCCAAGTGCCAGATGATGGAGGAGCGTACCAACCTGATGCACATGATGAAACTTAGCATCAAGGTCTTGCTCCAGTCCGCCCTGAGCCTGGGCCGCAGCCTGGATGCGGACCACGCCCCCTTGCAGCAGTTCTTCGTGGTGTTGGAGCACTGCCTCAAACACGGGCTGAAAGGTGAGCCTGGGCGTCCGGGGCTCAGCGTTCGCTCATCAGTGCTGATGTCGTTCTGGTTGCTGCGATAACAGCAACGTGCAAAACACAACCTCCTGCCCGCAAGACCTGTCGTTTTTCAGCAGCGCTGTCCAATAGAAATTGCCATGCAAGCCGTATGTACAATTTTTAAAAATACTTCATTTATTTATTAGAGAGTGGAAGGGAGAGAGAAAGAGGAGAGAAACCTGTGTGTAGTTGCCTCTTGAGCGCCCCTCACTGGGTACTCGGCCCACAACCCAGGCATGTGCCCTAGACTGGGAATCAAACCAGCGACCCTCTGTTTCGAAGGCAGACGCTCAGCCACTGAGCCACATGTACAGTTTTGTTTTTTTTTTTTTTTAAGATTTTATTTATTTATTTTTAGAGAGAGGAGAAGGGAGGGAGACAGAGAGGGAGAGAAACAGCAATGTATGGTTGCCTCTCACATGGCCCCCACAGGGGACCTGGCCTGCAACCCAGGCATGTGCCCTGACCGGGAATCGAATCGGGATCGTCTGGTTCCCAGCCCGCGCTCAATCCACTGAGCTACACCAGCCAGGGCCACATGTACAGTTTTTTTATGTTCTAGTAGCAGCGTTAAAAAAAAATTAAGTGAAATTAGTTTTAAAGATATATCTTATTGTATTGAGTATATCCAAAATACAGTATTGTGATTTTAATGCATAATCATTATTAAAAAGCCCTATTAATGAGATAGTTTGCATTCTTTTTTATACTAAGGCTTAAAACATCTGCTGTGTTTTACATGTACAGCATGTCTCAATTGCACTGGCTATCTTTCAAGTGCTCAGTAGCACATGAGGCTAGTGACTACCTTGGACAGCACAGTTGTAGAGGAGAACATATAGACAATAATGGCAGAAGCTAACTAACATAATTACCGAATGCTACAAATTCAAGGAAGCAAAATGCGTTAAATGATAGAAATCAAGGAAAAAAACTTTTTTTTTAAATTAATTAACTAATTTTTAGAGAGAGGAGAAGGGAGGGTGAAAGAGGAGAGAAACATTGATTGATGCCTCTTGCACACTCCCAACTGGGGATCTAGCCTATAACCCAGGCATGTGCCCTGATTGGGAGTTGAACTAGCAACCTTTCAGTTTGCAGGCCGGCACTCAATCCACTGAGCCACACCAGCCACCGCAAGGAGAAAACCTCTTAGCTAGGGTGAAAGGGGAAGGTTGTCCTGGGGAGGTGAAGCATGAGCTGAGACATACAGGAGAAGGAGTCAATCACATGAAAATGTGGGGAAAGCAAAAATCATAAACAAACAGAAAAAACAAAACAGGTGCAAAGGCCCTGAGTGGGACTGCCCTGGGTTTGAGAAGGACACCAGGTAACTGAAGGCTGCTGAGGGGAGGGAGGTGGGAAGGGTAGGGACAAGTAAGCCTTCATATTTATAGGTCCGGTGAAGAATTAGATTTTGTTCTAAGAGTATTTGAAGGATTTTAGGCAAGGGGAAAACAGGACCTTACTTACATTTTTAAAAGAGCCCAGCTCTGTGGAGCACAGACGGTGAGGGCAGGGAGGTGACAGTTTGAGGAGCAGGGGCTCATGAGAAGGGTGTGGCAGCAGCTCAGGTGAGGGTGGCGGTGATGTCTGTTGGCAGTCAGCCGTTGAGGAAAGGGGAGGATTTCACAAGTGGGCGTGTGAGGCACTTTATTTCACAGGCAGTGAACACTTGGAGAAAGGGCATGGCAGGTACATCAGAGAATCCGTGTCTCCTGAAGGGAGGGCTCATTTGTTACCTGACCTTTCCCTGTCCCCAAGGCTAAATCTGAAGAATTAAATGGAAGGATTAAATCTGAAGCATTTTTTTGGCTTTTGGAAGAAAGACTGTGGACCCCTGAAAACATTTTGTAACCTGTTCTCGTGAATAACACTTCTGTTTTCCTTTTTAGTCAAGAAGAGTTTTATTGGCCAAAATAAATCTTTCTTTGGTCCTTTGGAGCTGGTGGAAAAGCTTTGTCCAGAAGCATCTGATATAGCCACTAGTGTCAGAAACCTGCCAGAATTAAAGTGAGTACAAAGTCATTACACTAATTTGATGTTTAAAAAAAACTTCCTTGTATTTACCCATTTCTCAAAACCTCACTGATAAAATATTTTCTAATTGAGAGCAAATTGCATGAGCCAAACTGAGACTTTAGTCCCAGCTCTGCTGCTCATTCTCCACGTGATCTTGAGCAAGATTTACCCCTTCCTGAGACTCAGTTTCCTTCTTAAATTGGGGGCAGTGATTCCTGCTTGTCAGACAAGCTCACCCAGGGTGAGGTGGCACTGTCACACGAGGAGCGGTGGCAGAAGGGAAGGTAGTCACTGCTGCACCCCTGGAGTCACGGCTTTGGGTGCATCTGAGCAGTTTTCTAATAACACAGCTCAGGCCAGATTTTAGGTCCCAGGACAAGGGATGTTTGTGAAAAGTCAGGGACTAACAAATCATTTGCTGTGTCTGGGTTTTGCCCTTGGGATCCCTATCACAGGCTCAGATTAAAAACTGGACAGAACACAAACAAAGTGTCATCATGGAATCTAATTTAAAAGAGGCCCCAGAGATCCTTGGGCTGATACGACAGAGCCCCAGACGGTCCATCCTCAATCTGACCCTTTTCTTGAGGATCCAGCCTGCTCTGTTTTCAGACTGTAACCATAGTCACCATTGACTAAGGGGGTGCCCTGTGCCAGGTGTGATGCTAAGGACACTTCGTTACCTCATTTAACCCTCCACAACAAGCCTCTAGGAAAGCAGTTGGTATCCTCAGTGACAGGCATGGAAATTGAGACTCAGAGCAAGTGACTAACTTGCTCAAGGTCCCTTGGCAAGAAGTGAGTGGCAGCCAGAAAGAGAGCACAGGCCTGTTTTACCAAAACCCGCTAGACCACAGGTGGCAGACACAAGGCCCACAGGCTGAATCTGGCCCTCCACCTTGTTCTACCCAGAGGCAGCGCCAAGCTCTCACTTAACTGTTTCGGAATAGTTACAGTTATACAGTCATAAAATTACTTTTGGCCCTTTGAAAGCAACCACAAAGCTGATGTGACCCCCAGTGACAATGAGTTTGACACCCCTGCTCGAAACCCCACCAAGCCCTGTCACTGCAGAGCCCTGTGAAATAAGCAAATTAAGGGACAGCATGTGTAACATGTTTTTGTTTTGTTTTTTTTAATAAAAAAAGAGGAGAAAAAAATAATTTATATTTGTTCCCATGTGTATGAAAATGTTTTGGAAGTAAGCCTAAACTAAAAAAGTATATTTATATTAACATGTGGGGAAGGGGAGCCGGGGGGAAATTAAGTATTAAACTATACACACTGTTCTGTAGGATTTTTTCCATTTCATATTAGATTTTAGACTTCTTTCCATATCACGTGCTCCTCCGTATCACGAGCTCATTTGTTTAATGCCCTTTGCGTTTTGGAGTTGTCTTCCAGCCTTCAGTCTGCAAGTAGTGCAGTGGTGACTGTCCCCAAACATACCTCTTGTGCGTCCCCACCATTTCCTTCCAATGTCCTCCTCCTGGATGTAGGCCTTGGATAGCCGGCAGTCAATCACCAAGCTGCCTGCTGGGGCAGCTGTGCCACTTACCCCCCACTGAGCAGCCCCTGTCCTCGGTCATTTCCCACCTCACACCAACATTCAGTACCTTTTTTTCCAACTTTACTTCCTTTCCTTTTCTCTGTTTTTTGACTCCTGTCATCTGTGGTTGTGGCGGGGGGGGGGGGGGGGGGGGGGGGGGGGGGGGGGGGGGGGGGGGGGGGGGAGGGGCCGAGGGATTGGTGTTCAAGCATTTTGTATTGATGATGTTAGATGAACCCTACGGGCCTGGCTGAGGTCAGGGGTTCCAGCCCGTGTGAGCCGTGAGAGCGACCTCTGGTGTAGACACTGAGTACGGCAGTGCCTCTCGAGCCTCTGTGACAAACGCACTTAACTCTGCGTGTTTTCCTGAAACAGTGTGAGGTCTGTGGTTGAGAGGCTTTTCCTTTTGTAATGTTTAAAGCAGGCCTTTTCAGATGTGCGCCTTTGAGACTGGTTGCGTAACAGTGTAATGCACTGAACACATACTGAGCAATACACTTAAAAGGTAAGTTTTATGTTAAGGTGTTTTTTCACAATTTTTTAAAAAAAATTGCACCTTTGAGCTAATGCCTCAGAAACCTTGAGACTTCAACACTTTAACAAGCACTAATGATGTTGTGTATTGATCTTTGAAAGAATATTTATCCCTTACACAGAGATAATCTAATATTTCCTGGCTTACTGTGAAATTTTATTAATATATGCCATTTTATCTGATTGTATTTGTTCCAGGAATCATATGTGTATGACTTAAGACATTTTCATCTTTTGTCAAAATAGAAAAAAAAAAAAACCACGTGCCCATGATAACAAAATTCAACAGTACCCAGAAGTATGCAGAGAGCTGATTGCCTTCCCAGGCAGTGCGCTCTCCCAGCCCCCAAAGCAGCTGTTCTTAGGATGTCCTCTGCACTCGCAGTGTGAATGTGTGTATCTCTTGGGCTGACTTGTCTCACTGTTTTGTCTTTTGTTGTTACTGTGAAGCCGTAACAGTCTGGTTCTCTGTTTGAATTCAGGACAGCTGTGGGGAGAGGCCGAGCTTGGCTTTATCTCGCCCTCATGCAAAAGAAACTGGCAGATTATCTGAAGGTGCTGATAGACAATAAACACATCTTAAGGTATTTCACCACCTGTCTTTGCTTGTCTTTTGCTTTGAATTCAAACAGGAGTCTATAATGTACAGAGCTTTTATTAAAATTATTATTAATCATAAACATCTTGTGGCTTAGATTTAAAATAGTGCTATTTCATTTTTTTGAGCACTGATATCTGAAACCTGGTATGAACAAATGAAGGTTTATATTACATTTTATTTATAAGAAGATCGTTCTTCAAAAATACCTAAGATTGGGTACCTGACATTGTACTCCATTAAATTTCAACAAAATGGTATTTATTAGATTGGATGATAATAGAAAAAAAGGACTTAAGAACTAGATGTTTTTTTAATATACTACCTATTTTAGGATTCTGTATCCAGTTTGTAAAAATTTATATCTCTTAGCATCAGTGAAGGCTAACTGGCTATCTCTGAAATTATGACTGATTCATATTTGATATTTATATAACTATAAGCAAAAATAGTCATTATGAAAGGAACTTTCTCTAGAATATGAGGATTCATAAGGGAAGAATCTCTCTAGAGTTACTCTTAATCCAGTTAAGACAAAAGTACCTTTTACAGTACGGCCCGGCATCCTGGCTTATTGTTGAGTATACCTTACATGGCAGACACTGATCTCAAACACACCGTGCGCTTCGTGCTTCAAGCATGGTCACACTAGCTTTGAGGTGCAGGTTTTGTCTGAGACACTGACCCTGAAGATAGTGAGTTCTCGTGCTCACACACGCGATGGGACGTTAGCAGATCAGTGTGACCAGAAGCAGTCAGAGATGGGGTAAAGCCCCCTGCAAGTGGCTGAGGAGATGGCATGAGGAAGTAAAAGCAGCCAGTGTTGCCCCACGGGACATGCTGAATAGGGAGGAATTTCATTCTTGGAGGTGGGAGTGCGCTGTAGGAGGTGTTCACAGCCATGTGGAAGAAGGAGCCTGTGGGGACAGGAGGTGCAGAGTGAGGGTCAGGGATGCAGGAGCCAAGGGGAGAGGAAAAGGGCTGGGGTCAGAGGTTCCAATGGCAGAGTTCACTGTAGACCAGAGGCGGGAGGAGTCCTCTCTGAGCCACAAGAAGAGAAGAGAGACCAGAGAAGAAACAGCAACACTTGTAGCAGGAGAGGGCAATGAAAGGCAGAAGGAAACTCATCCAAAGGAGCTTCTGGCAGCCAGGCCATGAGCCCGGAGGTGGCCAGATGGGCGTGGTGGGGAGAAGCAGCTTTGAGGGCCCTCCTGAGCCCTCCGCTGCCACTCATCTCTTGCAGTGAGTTCTATGAGCCAGAGGCCTTAATGATGGAGGAAGAGGGGATGGTGATCGTCGGTCTCCTGGTGGGACTCAACGTTCTCGATGCCAATCTTTGCTTAAAAGGAGAAGACTTGGATTCCCAGGTAAAGTAGGGATTCGGCTTCAGGTAGAGCGACTTCTCTAGGCCAGAGGTTTTACCCAGGATCTGTAGACAGTGCCAAACCCCAGGCAGGGACAGAGGGCTGTGTGGGGTGCTGTCCTGGGGCAGAAGGGGAAGCAGCTGGGGAAGGGTGAAGAAGGAGCTTGGGCAGAGGCACACGGAGAGCTCAGTACTTTTGGGGACAGGAAGCAGTTGGTGGCTGGAACATAGGAAGCTCCACAAGGCAGGTGAAGGTGAAGGCTGGGCTCAGATGTTGGGCCACTGGTGCCATGCTCAAGGGTTCAGTGTTGTCCCTTGAGCTTTGAGAAGCTCTTAGAGGTTTTTTGGTTTTTTTTTTTTTTTTTTTTTAAGATTTTATTTATTTATTTTCAGAAAGAGGAGAAGGGAAGGAGAAAGAGAGGGAGAAAGCAATGTATGGTTGCCTCTCACATGGCCCTCACTGGGGACCTGGCCCGCAACCCAGGCATGTGCCCCGACTGGGAATCGAACCGGGACCGCCTGGTTCCCAGCCCGCGCTCAATCCACTGAGCTACACCAGCTGGGGGGTCTTAGAGGTTTTTAAGCAGTGCAGTGAAATGTTCAGGCCAGGGCTCACAAATGATTGATCCAAGTCATGAGATAGAAGGGGCCATGAATGGACACCACAAAGACATTGAACGGACATGTCTAGAAGTCCCAAAAGGTTGGATGGGGGTTGGGGAGGTAGAGTCAGGATAGATTTGGGAAGTCAGGTGGTAACACAGGGCACAGATGAAAATGGTAAGGTACAGAGGAGTAGGCAGCCCTCTTATGATGGCAGCAGGTGACCTAAACTCCCGGTGTCCCCAGGGGACAGACACTCTGGCCCCACAAGAAGGGCATCTGTATCTGGTTGGGCCACTGCCCAGCCTGCTGCCCGCCACGTGTTTGGGCCTGAAGAACCTATAGCTTCCCCAACCCCTCTATGCCCAGGTAAGCTTTTATTTTTTCCAATAGTTTTATTGTTTTTGTATTTTGAAAAAAAAATTTTAAATACAGAGGTGTATTTTTAAAATGAAACTAGCCCTGGCTGGTGTAGCTCAGTGGATTGAGCACGGGCCTGTGAATCCAGAGGGTCACTGGTTCGATTCCCAGTCAGGGCACATGCCTGGGTTGCAGGCCAGGTCCCCAGTGGGAGGACACATGAGAGGCAACCACACATTGATATTTCTATCCCTCTCTTTCTCCTTCCCTTCCCCCTCTCTAAAAATAAAATCTTAAAAAAAAAAAGACTCAACTTAAAAAAGTAAATAAAAAAAATAAAATGAAACTAAATGTCACACAGAATCGCATGACTCAGAGACAACTAATTCAGTGTTACGTTGTGGCAGATACCCTTCCAGCACATGAGTGAGCGGGGCGGGGGGGGGGTGGGTTGTGCTTTAAAGAGATGTGTTTGGAGGTGTTTTTTTTAACTAAAATATGATTATTTATTACACTTGTCCCATTTTCCCCCTTTATTCCCCTCTGCCCTGCACACCCCCACCCACCCACATTCCCCTCCTTTAGTTCATGTCCATGGGTCATACATATAAGTTCTTTGGCTTCTACATTTTCTATACTATTCTTAACCTCCCCCTGTCTATTTTCTACCTACCATTTATGCTACTTATTCTCTGTACCTTTTCACCCTCTCTCCTCCTCCCACTCCCCCGCTGATAAGCCTCCATGTAATCTCCATTTTTGTGATTCTGTTCCGTTTTAGTTGTTTGCTTAGTTTGTTTTTGTTTTAGATGTCGTTGTTAATGAGTTTGTTGTCATTTTACTGTTCATATTTTTTATCTTCTTTTTCTTAGATAAGTCCCTTTAACATTTCATATAATAAGGGCTTGGCGATGATGAACTCCTTGAATTTGACCTTATTTGGGAAGCACTTTATCTGCCCTTCCATTCTAAATGATAGCTTTGCTGGATAGAGTCATCTTGGATGTAGGTCCTTGCCTTTCATGACTTGGAATACTTCTTTCCAGCCCCTTCTTGCCTGCAAGATCTCTTTTGAGAAATCAGCTGATAGTCTTATGGGAATTCCTTTGTGGGTAACGGTCTCCTTTTCTCTTGCTGTTTCTAAGAGTCTCTCCTTATCTTTAATCTTGGGTAATGTAATTATGATGTGCCTTGGTGTGTTCCTCCTTGAGTCCAACTTCTTCGGGACTCTCTGAGCTTCTTGGACTTCCTGGAAGTCTGTTTCCTTTGCCAGGTTGGGGAAGTTCTCCTTCATTATTTGTTCAAATAAGTTTTCAATTTCTTGCTCTTCCTCTTCTCCTTCTGGCGCCCCTATGTTTCAGATGTTGGGACATTTAAAGATGTCCTGGAGGTTCCTAAGCCTCTCTCATTTTTTTGAATTCTTGTTTCTTCATTCTTTTCTGGTTGAATGTTTCTTTCTTCCTTCTGGTCCACACCATTGATATGAGTCCTGGTTTCCTTCCCATCACTATTGGTTCCCTGTACATTTTCCTTTATTTCACTTAGCATAGCCTTCATTTTTTCATCTAATTTGCGACCATATTCAACCAATTCTGTCAGCATCCTGGTTACCAGTGTTTTGAACTGTGCATCTGATAGGTTGGCTATCACTTCGTTGCTAAGTTGTATTTTTTCTGGAGCTTTGATCTGTTCCTTCATTTGGACCAATTTTTTTTTTTTTTTTGTCTTGGAGCATCTCTTAAGTATAAAGGGGCAGAGCATTAGGTGTTCACCAGGGCGGGGTAACCCACATCATTGCATTGTGACACTGTACGTGGGGGAGGGTCCGAGAGGGAGCAGTGGCACTTGCTCTGCTTTCCTCTGGCTTTCAGTCGCTTCCCCTGCTGCCCACAAGCAAATTGGGCCCTTTTGGTACTGATTCCCATACAGGTGGGCTTGTGCTCATTCTAGGACCCTGTGGGTCTCTCCAATAAACTCCCCTGTGAGGCTGGGAGTTTCTCCCGCTGCTGCCTCAACCCCCTCAAGTGTTTTCAGTCAGTGGTTTGGGGCTTTATTTCTCTGCTGGGACCCTGGGTTGCTCAGTCTATCTCACTCCCGAGCTGTTTCTCTTGGTTTATTTGCGTGAGAATGTGGGACTGCTGGGTCAGCCAGCCTCAGCCTTGCCTGCCTGGTCCGCCAGCCGCTGCCTTGCTGAGAGTCCTCTCCACCCTGCTGCCCGTCTCCGCCCCTCCTACCTTCTGGGTGAGTTTTCTTCTTTAATTCCTTGGTTGTTGGACTTCCATACAGTTCGATTTTCTGTCAGTTCTGGTTGTTTTTTGTTTTTAAATTGTTGTTCTTCTTTTGGTTGTGCGAGAAGGCACAGTGTGTCTACCTACACCTCCATCTTGGCCAGAAGTCAGAAGTTCAGCTGAAATTGTTTTAACGCATCACATACAGCCCTCGGTGCTGCCAGAGATGTTACCATTCTAAACGGCTGCACAATATTCCGTGTGACAGATGTGCCAAGTCACCTGACCAGCACTTTCTAACCTAGGCTGTCCCCACAGTGTAGCAATGGCGTTATAAACACCCTCAGACCTCTTTGTGCCCTCGTTTATTTATTCCCCGAGGTAAATGTGGGGGTCACCGTGTCAAAGTCAGCACATTCCGCATGAGTGTTATCGTGTGGCAATGAGCATCCTTGATCTTTTTCAATCTGATAGACCAAACTATTCTCAAGTTCACAGCTTTGAGAGCTGGGGAGGTCAAGTATTTTTTTCATGTGTTATTTGCCATTGCTGGTTCAGCTTTTGCGACTACCTGTTTGTTGCGGATTTTGTCCTGCAAAATCCGTGGGGGGCCGTAACCGAACGCGTGAATCAATCTCACCCAGAGACACGCTTGGAGAAAGAGTTCCGGTTGCCACGGGTCTTGCCCTCCATCTTGGAAAAGGCCCCGGGCGTAGCTCAGCTGGGCTTTTTATTAGAAGTTTTAGGACACATTTACATTGGATTGATTATTCATGAACTTATGTAGAATCAGGGGTTTACAGCGAGGTCATGAAGATATATGAGAAGGGGATAGCTAAGCGGTGGGTTTACTTAGTAAGGTAAACATTTGGGGTAAAGAGCATTAGGTTGTAAATTCAGGTCCGGTGGCAGACAGGACCAGGGCAGTACATTAAACAGGAGACAAGTAAATTGAGGGTAAGCTAACTAGGGCTGTTAACTCTTAGGACCATAAGACATTGAGGCAGAGAAGAATTTCATGGATTCATTAACTTAAGTCTCTTGACTCTGGGAGGGAGAGACTCAGCAAGTCAGAGAATTTCTTAAGAAACATTTTTGCCAAATTCCCATTAGAGAATTCTTTTTCTACTGACATGATTTTACGCTTGCCCACACGGGAGTGTTTCTTCACGCGGAGCCGTGCTCTGTACGCAGAAATTCCCGGGGCTTATGTTTTTTCATGCGGGTGAAAAGAATTCCTGTTAACCTGTTCATACCTGTTGCTCATTTTTCTGAGTTTTACATCTTTTCCACTCCCTTATTATAGATTATGGATATTAGCTGCCAAAATTTTTTTAATAATTATTTTCTGGTTTCTCATGGTGCATTTTCTCTGTAGAAATGTTTTTGAGGCAATCAGATTTAATGGACTTTACCATTACACTTTTCAAGGTATTGTGCTTAGAAGGTTCTTTCCCATCTAAAAATTAATTTTCTAAATCAATTGTGGTTTTTCTTTTGCATGTAAATAATCTGCCTGCCCTTTGTTTTGACATAGCACGCAGTGTGAGTCTAGATTTCTTTCCAGGCAGTAAACCAGTTTTCTGAATATCGCCTATGATCTATTATTTTCCTACTGATTTGAAATTCCACCTGTAGTATGTGACATGTCCAGAACAGGCAGAGGTGTGTTTCTGGACTCCGTGCAGTCCCCAGGCCTCCATTCCTGCAGCTGCGCTGTGTGCGTTATATTCTCATGGTTCACTTCTTGACCACTTTGTTATACTTCTTTTCCCAACATAGTTCAGGCTGTATGTCCTGCCAGCTGAACTTGCACATCATTTTATCCAATCACAAAATAAAGATTGGGAATTTTATTAAATAATAGATGCGGTTGCGCCCCCACTCTGTTCTTTAACGCCGTGCCTCTCCCTCATCGTGTGCTGTAGAGGAGCGTTTGCTGTTGGTGTCTGCCTCCTTTGCTTGCTTATGAAGTCCTGTTTTATTCTAATATAGTTTGCTTTTTTATTAAAAGTGAACATTGAATGCTGTCAGATATATTTTTGACATCTATTGGAATGCCACATTTGTTTTTAATCCATAAATATAATTGAAGTAGCTCACAGGTTTTCTGCAGTGGCATTATGCTTGCATTTCTAAAATGGGTCCTGCTGGTCATCAGGCACCACTCTCTGAGTGTGCCCCGAGGTGTAAGGTGCCTCTGCTGTATTTGGGACTTTTGTTTCCACTGACTAGTGACCTTGTTTTGAGTTTTCCTGTTCTATACCATCTTTGTCACTTTTCAATGTCAGGATTGTAGTAATCTCTTAAAATAAGTGGGGTAACATACTTTTCTGGTTTTCTACAGCAGTTTATTGGAGCAGGAGTTATTTTTTCTTTGAAAGTTTGTTAGAACTTGCTGGTGTGACCACTTCTGCTTTATGCCTTTTTCAGTCCTGGTTCTTTTTTTCATAGCCCTTGGGTCAGTGAATTGGTTTCCTAAGTCTTAGGACAGTTTTTGTAGTTCATTTTTCCAGACCAAACTACAGACCAAACCTGAAATTATAACAAAAAATTTTGGCAGCTAATATCCATAATCTATAATAAGGGAGTGAAAAAGATGTGTTTCATTCAAGTCGATTAGTTATGTGAGCATATTCTCTTAGAGCATTTTAAAGCCTTACCTTCCTCCTCTGTAATGTGATGCCTTTGCTCGGTACTGATCCCGCTCAGCAGAGGCCCACTTTGCTGAACTCAGAGAAGTAGCTCTTGCTTATATTAATCAACTCCACTTTGGGAGGAAGGCTTTATTTGCTTTCTAATCTGTTCATTTCTACTTTGGGTATTAATTCTTTCTCATTCTCTCTATTGTTGTTGTTCTTCCAGGTGAGTGTATATTTTTTATTACTTAATTTTTTATTTCAAAAGAAAGGCATGCTTCTTGAAAAAACATTAATTAATATATAAGCATGAAAAGTAAAATTAAAATTGCTCTCCTCCCTTCTTCCCTCCATCCTTCTCTTCTCCCCACAGTTCATGGTAAAGATCGGAGGGAAAAGGACTCTTCCTTCGCGCGTGTGCGTTGCTGTCCACACAGGTTTTATTTCAAGTGCAGTTTGCTCTGGTGTTCTGCTTCTGTGACAGTGGACAGGCACGTAGACAGTTGTTGCACCTGTCGCAGCTGGAGCCTGAGTGGCCACACTCGCTTCCAAAAGCTCCTGTGCCCGTGGGCGAGTGGTGGCAGGGTGCTGGACTCAAAGGTCTTCATACGTGGGGCCTGGAACAGCCGCGGCTTCTTGGTCTCAGTCCTCGCATAGTCTCTGCGCTTGGTGTCCAGCATGGTGGCTTCAGGGTGGCCAGCCTTGTTTCGTGGCAGCTCAGAATTTCAAAGGCCTGTGCCCAGTGAGGAGGCACCAGGCTGGGGCATGCCCAGCCCTCATGGGGCCCCCGGGCTACAGGAGTCTGGGCCTGGTGGGGGCTGCTGTCTCCCTCACCCGTACCGGCACCCAGGCTGCTCCATCCATGTCAGGATGGAGGTGAGTGGGAGGCGCTCGGGGAAGGGGCAAAGCCCAGGGCCATGGCTTTGACAGGACTAGGTTACGATGAGGAGTTCATGCTGTACCTGTTACCCTTCGTGTTCCAATTTTATCCTAGAGCTCTCTTCACACCCTCACACATCCGTCTGCCGCCCTCTGGTATGGTCGCCTGGGGCTCTGTGAGCGGCTATAAAATGATTCTAAACATTTCTCTATTGAGGGACCCAATATTCCTGTATTGGGAATGGTGTCACTTGCACTGCAAGGGATGTGGCAGACTAGGACCCTCAGTGCCCGTCTCTCAGGTTCTTTCCAGGCAGAGCCCTTGACGGTGGGATGCTCGAGGGTCCTGGTCCTCCCTGGATCCCTGCAGCAGCCTAGCACTTTCCCTGGAATGCCTGTGGGGCCAGAGTGTCACTGAAGGCCACCACTTTAGTCCCCACGTCTAGGTCTCCTTTTCTTTATTACTTTGTACCCAAAGAACTTTGTTGATCTTTGTCAACTACTTGATTATTGAGTAAGTACACAAAACTTAACTAGGTGGTAAAATTTTGAAATACTGCCTTAACTTCTGATTTTTACTAAGTTTTTCTTCTAGAAGGTGGTGGGATTATTTTTTCTTGGCTTCTTTGTTCGATTTTTAAAAATTTAATCTTCGTTGTATTTTTCCCTATCACCATTTAGTCCCCTTATACCTCCTCCTTTCCCAATCACCACTCCGCTGTAATGTCCATGAGTCCTTTTTCCTTTTGCTCAGTCCCTCCACTCCCTCACCAACACCCCCACTAGCTGTCATCTGCTCTCTCTGAGTCTGTCTCTGTTGTGCCTGTAAGTTCAGTTTGTTCATTAGATTCCACATATGAGTGAAATTATGTGGTACTTGTTTTTCTCTGACTGCCGTATTTCACTTAGCATAATGTTCTCCAGGTCCATCCATGCTGTTGCAAAGGGTAAAATTTTCTTTTTTATGGCCGAGTGGAATTCCATTGTGAAAATGTCCCATAGTTTGTGTTTTTTTGAAGATTTATTTATTTATTCATTTTTAGAGAGAGGGGAGGGGAAGGGAAGGGAGAAAGAGAGGGAGAGAAACATCAGTGTATGGTTGCCTCTCATGTGGCCCCCACTGGGGACCTGGCCCACAACCCAGGCATATGCCCTTACTGGGAATCGAACCAGCAACCCTTTGGTTCACAGCTCACACTCAATCCACTGAGCTACACCAGCCAGGGTTAAATGTCCCATGGTTGTTTTATCCACCCATCTATTGATGGACACTTGAGCTGCTTCCATATCTTGGCAATTGTAAATAATGCTGCAATGAACATAGGGGTGCTTATGTTCTTTCGAATTAGTGTTTGGGGTTCTTTTGGATGTATTCCCAGGAGTGGGATCACTGGGTTAAAAGGTAGATCCATTTTTAATTTTCTGAGGTATCTCCATACTGTTTTCCACAGTGGCGGCACCAGTCTGCATTCTCACCAACAGTGCAAAAGGGTTCCCCTTTCTCCACATCCTCACCAGCACTTTTTGTTTGTTGATTCATTGATGATGGTTATTCTGACAGGTGTGAGATGGTATCTCATTGTGGTTTTAATTTGCATTTCTCTGATGATTAGTGACATTGAGCATCTTTTCATATGTCTATTGGCTATCTGTATGTCGTTTTTGGAGAAGTGTCTATTCAGGTTCTTTTTCCGTTTTTCAGTTGGATTGTTCACTTTTTTGGTGTTGAGTTTTATAAATGCTTTATAAACTTTGGATATTAACCCTTTATCAGATATATCAGCAAGTATGTTCTTCTACTCTGTGGGTTGTCTTTATTTTGTGGGTGATTTCCTTTGCTGTGCAAAAACTTTTTAGTTTGAAGAAGTCCCATTTGTTTATTTATTTATTTTTTGTCCCTTGCCTGGGTGCCGTGACCAGTGCAGGGAGGGGGTCCCTGGAGGGGGCGGGCAACAGGAGATGAAGAAAGACACAGACACAGACACTTTAAGGAAAAGCGGGGACCAGTTGGGACATCATCTTCTGATGGAGAGACAGTGACCCTGAACATGGTCTCCGTGTTTATTTTATAAGGGTTAGTTGGATAAACCTCAAGGATGTTTTGCAGACTCAGGGAAAAACTGCAGGCATAATTGCTCTGTTCCCAGGCTATCTAAATGATAAATATTTCTTCTGCAAAAGTTACAGCCGCATTCAGCTGAAGCTTGTGGTTAACTATCTCCTTCTAACCCCTGTGGGTCCCAGCTGTTGTCACTGCTGGCTTGATCTGCCTTGTAGATGCAAGCAGTCAAGTGTGGCCTTGCCAAGCACTCAACCTTAGCTTTGACACCAGCCTTCACCATCCTCCACACCTGGGAAGATATATATGATAAAATATCGCTACAAGCAGTGTCAGAGATTTTGCTGCCTATGTTTTCTTCTATCATTTTTATGGTTTGGGGTCTAGCATTTAAGTCTTTGATCTGTTTTGAATTTTTTCTTGTGTGTGGTATAAAAAGGTGGTCTACTTTCATTTTCTGCACGTATCTGCCCAATTTTCTCAACACTATTTATTGAATAAACTATCTTTAACCCATTGTGTGTGCTTGCTTCCTCTGTTGAATATTAATTGACTATAAGGGTGTGGGTTTATTTCTGGGCTCTCTCTCCTATTCCATTGATCTAAGTGTCTGTTTTTATGCCACTACCATGCTGTTTTGATTACTATGGCCTTGTAGTATAGTTGGATATTAGACAGCATGATTCCTCCAACTTTGTTCTTCTTTCTCAGGATCACTGTTGCTATGTGGGGCCTTTTGTGGTTCCATATACATTTTTGAAATATTTGTTCTAGTTTTGTGAAATACATCATTGGAATCTTGATAGGAATTGCACTGAATCTATACATTGCTTTGGGTAGTATGGACGTTTAAATGAAGTTAATTCTTCCAATCCGTGAACACAGTATGTGCTTCCACTTAATTGTATCTTTTCAATTTCTTTCTTCAGTGTCTTATATTTTCCAAGTACAGGTCTTTTACATCCTTAGTTAGGTTTATTTGTAGGTATTTTATTCTTTATTTAAAAAATAATTTTATTGTTCAATTAGAGTTGTCTACCTTTTCCCCCCAACCAATCCCCCCCACCCCAGCCAAACCCACCTCCCTCCATTGCTTCCACCTTCCCCCTTGGTTTTGTCCATGTGTCCTTTATAGTGGGATTCCTGAAAACCCTTCCCCCCACTATCTCCTCCCCCCTCCTCTCTGGTATTTTATTCTTTTTGTAGCAATTGTCAGTGGGATTGTTTTCTTACTTTCCTTTTCTGTTAGTTCATTATTGGCATATAAAAAATGCAGCTGATTTCTGGATATTAATTTTGTATCCTTCTACTTTACTGAATTCATTAATCAGTTATAGTAGTTTCTTGGTGGAATCTTTGTGGGTTTTTTTTTAAATATATGTATCTTTTATTTTATTTTATTTATTTATTATTAGAGAGAGGGGAAGGGAGGGAAACAGAGAGGGAGAGAAACAGCAATGTATGGTTGCTCCTCACATGGCCCTCACTGGGGACCTGGCCCGCAACCCAGGCATGTGCCCTGACTGGGAATCGAACCGGGACCCTTTGGTTCCCAGCCCGTGCTCAATCCACTGAGCTACACCAGCCAGGGAATCTTTGTGGTTTTCTATGTACAGTATCATGTTATCTGCAAATAAAGACAGTTTTACTTCTTCCTTTCCAATTTGGATGCCTTTTATTTCTTCTTGTCTGATTGCTGTGGCTAGGAGTTCCAGTACTATGTGGAATAAGAGAGGTGAAAGCGGACATCCCTGTATTGTTCCTGATCTTAAGGGAAATCCTTGTAGTTTTTGCCTATTGAGTATGATGTTGGCAGTGGGTTTGTCATATGTGGCCTTGATTATGTTTAGGTATGTTCCGTCTATTACCACTTTGCTGAGAGTTTTGATCATAAATGGGTCCTGGATTTTATCAAAAGCTTTTTCTGCATCTATTGATATGACCATGTGGTTTTTATCCTTTATCTAGTTTATGTGATGAATCACATTTATTGATTTGCAAATGTTATACCAACCTTGCATTCCTGGAATACATCCCACTTAATCATGGTGTATGATCTTTTTGATGCATTGCTGTATTCCGTTTGCTATTATTCTGTTGAGGATTTTAACATCTATATTCATCAGTGCTATTGGCCTATAATCTTCTCTTTGTAGTATCTTTTGTGGTTTTGAAATTAGGATAATGCTGGCCTCCTAAAATTAGTGTGGAAGGCTTCCCTACTCTTGAATTTTATGAAATAGTTTGAGAAGGAGAGGTGTTAGTTCTTCTCAGAATGTTTGGTAAAATTCACATGTGAAGCCATCTGGTCAAGGGCTCTTGTTTGTTGGGAGTTTTTTGACTACTGCTTCAATTTCATTAGCTGTAATCTGTCTATTCAGATTATCTGGTTCTTCCTGATTTATTTTTGGAACATTGTATGTTTGTAGGAATTTACCCATTTCATCCAGGTGGTCCAATTTACTGGCATATAGTTGTTCATAATATTTTCTTCATAATATTTTCTTACAATCCTTTGTATTTCTTTGGTGTCAGTTGTTATTTCTCCTCTTTCATATCTGATTTTATTTATTTGGGTCCTTTTTCTTTCTTGATGAGTCTGGTTAAAGGTTTTTCAATCTTTTCAAAGAACAGACTCTTGGATTCATTGATCTTTTTTTTTTTTTTTAAGATTTTATTTATTTATTTTAGAGAGAGGAGAAGGGAGGGAGACAGAGAGGGAGAGAAACAGCAATGTATGGTTGCCTCTCACATGGCCCTCATGGGGACCTGACCCGCAACCCAGGCATGTGCCCTGATGGGGAATCGAACCGGGACCCTCTGGTTCTCAGTCCGCGCTCAATCCACTGAGCTACACCAGCCAGGGCGGATTCATTGATCTTTTGAATGGTTTTTTAGACTCCATTTTATTAATTTCTGCTCTAATCTTTATTATTTCCTTCTTTTTACTCACTTTGGACTTTGTTTTTTCTTTTTCAGGTTCCTTTGTTTTTTCTTTTTCAGGTTCCTTTTCTTTTTCAGGTTCCTTTAACAATTCCTTTAAGATTGTTTATTTGAGCTTTTTCTTGTTTTTCTTTTTTTTGAGGTAGGTCTGTATGCTATGAAGTTCTCTCTTAGTATTACTTTCCCAGTGTCCCACAGATTTTGGATTGTTGTGTTCACATTTTCACTAGTTTCAGGTGTCTTTTGATTTCTTCCTTGGTCTCATTGTTAACCCATTCATTGTTTAATAACATGTTATTTACCTTCCATGTCTTTATGTATTTTTCAGTTTTCTTCTTGTGATTGATTTCTAGTTTCATAGCATTGTAGTCAGAGAAGATGCTTGATATGATTTCAATCTTCTTAAATTTATTGAGAGTTGTTTTTTATCCTAACATGTGATCTACCTAGAAAATGTACCATATGCATTTGAAAAGTATATATGTTCTGCTTTGGGGTGAAATACTCTGAAAATATCAATTAAATCCATTTGATCTAGTGTGTCATTTAAGGCTTCTGTCTCCTTATTAATTTTCTGTCTGGAAGATCAATCCATTGCAGTCAGTGGTGTGTTAAAATCACTATTACTGTATTTCTGTCGATCTCTCTCTTTATGTCCATCAGGATTCACTTTACATATTTGGTTGCTCCTACATTTATGCACCCAACATAGGGGTTATATCCTTTTGTTGGATGTTCCTTTCATCATTATATAGTGTCCTTCTTTGTCTCTTACTATAGCCTTAGTTTTAAAGTATTTTTGGGGGGGGTATAAGTACTGCTACCCTAGCATTTTTTTTTCTTTTTCATTTTCATGAAATATCTTTCTCCAACCCTTTACTTTTAGTCTGTGTGTATCTTTTGATCTGAGATGGGTCACTTGGAGGCAGAATATATATTGGTCTTCTTTTCTTATCCATTCAGCCACCCTATGTCTTTTGGTCAAAGTATTTAAGCCATTTACATTTAAGGTGATTATTACTAGATATGTATGTAGTGCCATTTTATTGTTAGACTGTTTTCCTGTTTGTTTGTTTGTTTTTCCCTCTTCTTCTTCTCCTTCTTCTTAAAGCAGGCCCTTTAACATCTGTTGCAGTACTGGTTTGGTGTTAACAAACTCCTTTAGCTTTTTCTTGTCTGGGAAGCTCCTTATTTTGCCTTCAATTTTAAATGATAGCCTTGTTGGGAACTTCCAGCCAAGATGAAGACATAGGTAGACACACCGTGCCACCTCACACAACCAAAAGAGGAAACACAAGTTAAAAAACAAAAACAGCCAGAACTGACAGAAAATCAAACTGAGTGGAAATCTGACAACCAAGGAGTTAAAGAAGACACGTTCATCCAGACCAGTAAGCAGGGCGGAGCCCGGCAGAGAGCATGAGGCAATACAGTGGTTTGTGGAGCGGTACCGGCAATGCTGCCGCTGCCTGGAGACACCCGCGGCGGGCACACCTGGCCAAAATGCGGCTGGTGCACTCAGTGAAACCCACAACTGGCCCACCCGGACCCAGTGGGGCTGAGACTGGTTGACCGGGCGTTTCCTCATTTGTGCGTAGATAAAGCAGGAGAAAAAGCTGGGGAGTGGAGCAGAATACACAACCCACCATCAAAGGAAATAAAGCCTCAAACCACCGATTGAAAACACCTCTGGGGGTTGAGTCGGCAGCAGGAGGAACTCCCGGCCTCACAGGAGAGTTCATTGGAGAGACCCACAGGGACATGGAACTAACAGGGACATGGAACTACGCAAGCCCGCCCACCCACGCCAGAGCCAGCACAGAGGTACCCAACTGCTTGTGGATAGCGGAGGAAGTGATTGAAAGCCGGCAGAGAGTGGAGCAAGCACCATTGTTCGCTCAGGCCCCACCCTCACAGGCAGCATCACAACACAGTGACTTGGGTTACCCTGCCCTGGTGAACACCTAAGGCTCCACCCCTTAAAGTAACAGGCACTTTGAGAAAGAAAAATGGCCCAAATGAAAGAACAGATCAAAGCTCCAGAAAAAATACAACTAAGTGATGAAGAGATAGCCGACCTATCAGATGCACAGTTCAAAACACTGGTAATCAGGAAGCTTACAGGATTGGTTGAAATTTGGTCACAATTAAATGAACAAATGAAGGATACGCTAAAGGAAACGAGGGGAAATGTGCAGGGAACCAATAGGGATGAGAAGGAAACTGGGACTCAAATCAATGGAGTGAACGAGAAGGAAGAAAAGAACATTCAACCAGAAAAGAATGAAGAAACAAGAATTCAAAAAAATGAGGAGAGGCTTAGGAACCTCCAGGACATCTTTAAATGTCCCAACATCCGAATCATAGGGGTGCCTGAAGGAAAAGAGGAAGACCAAGGGATTGAAAACTTACTTGAACAAATAATGAAGGAGAACTTCCCTAAGCTGGTGAAGGAAATAGACTTCCAGGAAGTCCAGGAAGCTTGGAGAGTCCCAAAGAAGTTGGACCCAAAGAAGAACACACCAAGGCACGTCATAATTACATTACCCAAGATTAAAAATAAGGAGAGAATCTTAGAAGCAGCAAGAGAAAAGGAGACCTACAAAGGAATTCCCATAGGACTGTCAGCTGATTTCTCAAAAGAGACCTTGCAGGCAAGAAGGGGCTGGAAAGAAGTATTCCAAGTCATGAAAGGCAAGGACCTACATCCAAGAATACTCTATCCAGCAAAACTTTCATTTAGAATAGAAGGGCAGATAAAGTGCTTCTCAGGTAAGGTCAAGTTCAAGGAGTTCATCATCACCCAGCCTTTATTATATGAAATGTTAAAGGGATTTATATAAGGCATGGAGTGATATCCACAGGGGATTGGGAGGGGGAGAGAGGAGGAAAAAGTACAGAGAATAAGTAGCATAAGTGGTAGGTAGAAAACAGACGGGGTGGGGGGTTAAGAATAGTATAGGAAATGTAGAAGCCAAAGAACTTATGTGTATGACCCATGGACAAGAACTAAAGGGCGGGGAATGGGGGGGGGTGGGGGTGGAGGGGAAGAAAGGGGAGAAAATGGGACAACTGTAATAGCATAATCAAAATATAATTTTAAAAAACAACAAAAATAAATGATAGCCTTGCCGGGTAAAGTAGCCTTGGTTGTATGTTCTTGCTTTTCATTACTTTGAGTATTTCATGCCACTTTCTTCTGGCTTGAAATAGTTCTCTTGAGTAATCAGATGACAGTCTAATTGGTGCTCCCTTGTATATAACTACCTGCTTTTCTCTTGCAGCTTTTAGGATTCTCGCCTTGTCATTTTAATTATGATGTGTCTTGGTGTAGGCCTCTTTGGGTCCAACTTATGTGGGACTCTGAGCTTCCTAGACTTGTGTGATTTTTTTCCTTCACCAGATTAGGAAAGTTTTCAGTTACTATTTCTTCAAATAGGTTCTTAATCCCTTGCTCACTCTCTTCTCCTTCTGGTATTCCCATGATGCAGATACTGTTACTTTTCATGTTGTCCAAAATATTTCTTAAGCTCTCCTTAATTTTTTAAGTGCTTTTTTCCTTTTGCTGCTCTGTCTAGGTGTTTTTTTCTACCTTGTCTCCTAAAATACTGATTTGATCCTCTGCTTCATCCAAGCTACTATTTATTCCTTCCAGTGTATTATTTATCTCTCATACTGTATTCTTTATTTCTGACTGGTCATTTTTTATGGTTTTTATGTCTTTTTCATGCTATTAAGTACCCTTAAATCATTATTCTAACTCTCTATCTGATAAATTGCTTACCTCCATTTCACCTAGTTCTTCTGGAGAATTCTCTTGTTCTTTCATTTAGGGTCTTTCTCTTTGTCTTTCCATTAGGGATGCTTCTTTGTATTTTCCACCTTAGATGTTAAACTAATCAGCCTTCAAACAGATCAGTTGTTAATCTAATCAAGCTGTGATCAGCACTTAGGCTTAAACTCCACAGGGTGGGGCAGAGTAATTCCTGCAGCTATGGCTATTGCTTCCCCTCAGGCTGATGCTGGTTGAAGGGGAGTGCTCTGCCTGAGAAAGATGGCCTCTGCAGTATGGGGGATGAGTCAGCACAGGGATCCTGGCAGCTGTTCTTTCAGTTCTCTCAGACTCTCCTTAAGCATCTCTAGTCCACTCTGCTCTCCCTCTGCTAGAGCACAGGATAAGTGTCTCTAAATGAAATTCTGTGCATCGGCCCTTTAAGAGGCTCTCTGCATCTCTGGCCATTTCTCCCTGGCAGACAGAAACCCTGCTGCTTTTCACAGCTGGATGTGATCTGGGCTCCTTTCCAGCTCTGATGCTATAGGCTGGGGAGTCCAGCTTGCAGTTTAGACCCCACACTTATCAGGGACCACCCCCCTGCCCCCCGCCCCCACCCACCCAGCCCGCTGAAATATCCCTCCCGCACTTAAGCTTCTGCCCCTGGGAGCCAGGCCAGCCCTGTCTCGCCTCCTCCGCACTCCCTACCAGTCACATTGTGGTGAAGTGTTTTCTTCTGCCTGTCCTTGGTTATGTGGCTTTTCTCCAGCTAGTGTTCAGTGGTTACTTCGGATGCTTTCTCTACAATTTAGTTGTAATTCCAGATTTGTCCTGGGAGGAGGTTAGTGTAGTTTCCACTTACTCCTCTGCCATCTTGTTTATTTGATTGCTATTTTACAGAGCTGGTTAACCTAACTAAATAAATATTTGTAGGAAAGAGACAGGAATATAAATACCTGGAATTTTAAGACTGTAAGATCTATGTGGAAGGCAGGATAGTGGTTTTGTACATAAACCTGTGCATGTTATTTTGATTAGGTTGGAGTGATCGATTTTTCCCTCTACCTTAAGGATGTGCAGGATCTTGATGGTGGCAAAGAGTAAGTACTGCATTGTATGCTGTTATTCACATTTTTAATGAAATTCTGGCAAAGAGTGCTAAATTTGTTTTAGCTTTGTTTGGAATTCTAGCTTTTATTTATTTTTTATTTAAAAAATGTTTTTAAAGATTTTATTTATTTCTAGAGAGAAGGGAAAGGAGGGAGAAAGAGAGGGAGAGAAACATCAATGTGTGGTTGCCCCTCACGTGCCCCCACACCAGGGACTTGGCCCACAACCCAGGCATATGCCCTGACTGGGAATAGAACCGGGGACACTTTGGTTCACAGGCTGATGCTTTATCTACTGATCCACACCAGCCAGGGCTATCTATTTTTAATAACAGAGGTGATATATTAATTTTCCCATTGTGTGAGGAATTAAGCTCTACAGAACACAGAGTACAAGTGAAATGGCTTCATTCACACTGTCCCCTTGTCTCCATCCCACTGCCACTGCCCCTCCTCTCAGAGGAAGCTCCTCATGTCTCCTTCCAAGCCTTTTACCCATGCCTCACGCATACATACATTTTTGTTGGTCGTGCATTTTGCTGTACAGTTTGTTTGAATGTAAATGGGATGGTACTTGTTATAAGTTGCCCATGGACTTGCTCTTTGACCCTACTGTGTCTAGGGTGTCTTTCGTGCTACATGTAGCTCTCCCCCATCCTTGTTAAAGAGAGTATTCTTTTTTTTTTTTTTTTTTTTTAAGATTTTATTTATTTATTTTTAGAGAGAGGAGAAGGGAGGGAGACAGAGAGGGAGAGAAACAGCGATGTATGGTTGCCTCTCACATGGCCCGCACGGGGACCTGGCCCGCAACCCAGGCATGTGCCCTGACCAGGAATCGAACCAGGACCGTCAGGTTCCCAGCCCGCGCTCAATCCACTGAGCTACACCAGCCAGGGCTAAAGAGAGTATTCTTTTTAAAAAAAGTTATCCTGGCCCTGGCTGGGCAGACTGATTGGTGAGAGCGTTACCCTATACAGCAAAAGTTGCAGGTTCAATCCTCAGTTGGGGTGCATACAGGAGGACACTAATCGATGTTTCCCTCTCACACTGATGTTTCTCTCCCCCCCTCCTCTCTCTAAAATCAATAATCATATCCTCAGGTGAGGATTTTTTAAAAAATTATCCTGGAACAAATAAAGAAAAGAGAAAGAAAGCAAACCGTGTGTAAAACCTGGTACCATTTATGTTTGATAAAAAACAACACACACCCCTGTTTGTATGTTGCGCTTCCACACACATGGACAGCTTGTGGAGTGGCACGCAGGCCTGATCACAGCGCTGCCGGCGAGGACGGCGGGAGGGGGTGGCACTGAAAACCCGCACCAGGGGGTCGCATTGGACTGTTTCACTACGTGTCATTCAAACGTCTTCCTTCCTGACAAGGAGCCCTGGTCTCAGCGCCTTGGGGCCAGTGGGAACCTCATCAAAGCTTCACATACCCTCCTTTAAGCTTAAACAAAGTATTTTCTTTATGTTTAAGAAACTGGAAATAGCCCTGGCTGGTGTAGCCCAGTGGATTGAGTGCAGGCTGGGAACCAGAGGGTCCCAGTTCGATTCCCAGTCAGGGCACATTCCTGGGTTGCAGGCCAGGTCCCCAGTGAGGGCCGTGTGAGGAGCAACCATACATTGCTGTTTCTCTCCCTCTCTGTCTTCCTTCCCCTCTCTCTAATAATAAATAAATAAAATCTTTAAAAAAAAAACAACTGGAAATAAGTGGATTATCCTTCAGTAAGGGAATAATTGAATGAATTACGGAACATCCATAATATTCTATTTTGATATATCATGAAGACCTAAAAGCAGAACAGTTTGCCCTGACCAGTGTGGCTCAGTGGGTTGGGCGTCATCCCATAAACTGAAAGGTCTCTGGTTCAATTCCCAGTCAGGGCACAGGCCTGAGTTGCAGGTTCGGCCCCCGGTGGGGGCACATGCAAAAGCCAAACGATTGATGCTTCTCCCTCACACTGATGTTTCTCTCCCTCTCTTTCTCCCTCTCCCTCTCAAAAAATCCAAAAATAAATAAATGAATACAGAATAGATTTGGCTATTGGTGTAGTTGATGTAGAGGGATTTCCACAAGATATTACTAAGTGAGAAAGGTATGATACTGGAAGCATATACATGTATATCCCATTTTTCAAACAAACTCAAAAAACCCCTGGTATTTGTTTTTATTTTAATTGCATAGTATACACACACAGGTAGATAAATAGATATGATGATTATATGCATGCAGGATGCTCAACAGGCTGTCATGCGGGTTACCTGGGAGAGCGAGGTAAAGGGCAGAACAGGGAGAAGGGAAAGGTGGCCACACTAAGGAACAGTGCAGCGCCAGGGTGCGGACCTGTGTGGAATGGTCCTATCTATGTGCATGTGCATGCGTGTGTGTAAAGAAATGGGGGGGGGGGCTAACTTTAAAATGTTAAAGTCTTTTTTAATGCAGACTGATCAGCTTTGTGTTCCTAAGTGTCATGGTTTCCTCTTCTCAGCCAGCCTCCCTCCTTCAGTATAGCAAGGGCATCTTCATCTGCCCCTGGGAGCCACTTGCACATGGCTGTTGGTGTCCCCACCTTGCACGCCGTGGCTGTCCTTTTCTCCGGCGGCTGCACAGGGCACCTGCTCTCCAGGCCACATGTTTCCACGCCTGCCCACCAGGCTTGCTGTCCCTTCTGTTAGGGCCCTGCAGACTTTCCTGAGCTCTGTCTCTTGTTTTCCTGATGACATTTGTACTCCGACAAGGTGCTTGGAAGGTTGGGGGTAAGTTACAAAGTGTTAATTCTTAGTGAAAAGAACTTCTTTTTATGCTCTTTTTTTAAAGGCATGAAAGAATTACTGATGTTCTCGATCAAAAAAATTATGTGGAAGAACTGAACCGGCACTTAAGGTAGGGCTCCCTCCCTTCTCCAGTGTTGCAGTTCATTCTCAGTGCCTGACGAGTGTTTCATGGGACTTTTTTGAGTTGCCACATATTTATAAGTAAATATTTTCCCAACCAAGAAAAAAGAGTATTTGTGCCAGGTTCCCATGAGTGGACTGGAGAAGTTGGATCTCTTGATAAAGAGCTTTTGGAAATTCTTCGATTCTTTGTTTTGTGCAGTTACACAATTTAGAGAGCCCATAAATAAAACCTCACCTCTCCAGCCCTTACCCCACAGCCACTGGGCTGGAAATCACTGCCATGGGCAGCACCACTGCTGCTGGGAATCAGCACACATCCCTCCAGCATGCGGGGGCAGGAAAAGACCGGGGAGAGCCACTGGGCTAGAGCTCCAAGAGCATTCAGTAGCGATAGCTGACATCCTCATCTTGTTTTTTCATTTTAATTGGAAAGCCACTGCTTCTGTGTCTTGTGAAACACCAGGCACTGGAGGTATTGGTGGCAGTGGGCAGAGTCTCTGTCTTCTGTCTTTGGGTGACATTGTTCTCTGCCTGAACCCCTTCGGAGAATGTGCAGTGCACAGTAGCAGTGCTTCCCAGGAGCCGCCCCTCTGGCCTTGGGAGCTAGGGAGGCAGGCGGAGGAGCTAGCACGCCCCTCAGCACGGACCACAGACTTAGGGAAGTGCTGCTCTCACTCTCCGTAAGTGCCATGTTGGCTGTTCTTTTGAAAGAGGTTCTTGATCAGTTCCCAGTTTATTGAGAGTTTTTATAAGGAATGAATGTTGAATTTTATCAAATGCCTTTTAGCATCCAGTAAGGTAATCGTGATTTTTCTCCATTAATCTGTTGATGTGATCTAGTTTATGAATGGACTTCTTCACGCTGAGCCTTTCCTGAATCACAAGAACAAACTCTGCTTGATCCTACTTTTAATAATTTAATTGTCTCTTAACACGGGGCTTCACCTGACCACCCTGGAGCCCTTCCCCAGCAGCCTTGGTGGCAGGGCTCTGAGCTTTCCCTGGGAGCTGAGAGGCCTGGCCTCATCTGGGCCAGGGAGCGCCCTCTGCCCGTCCGGTTTGAGGCTCAGCGTCCTCGGAGGCGGAACCCGGCCAGTGCCTCCGTGTTTCTCAGTTGTTAGTTCATCTCCATCTTCTTTTCTGGAAGATCTGCCTTTTCTGGTCATTTATGTTTTCTGAGAAAGTGCAAATTTTGTTACTGTTTTCTAAGCTGTATAGTTGGTATAGAAGGAACAACTGTAGACTCTTAAGCTTTTAGTTTCCTCCATGGCTTTTGCTTTGTTTTCCTTTTTTCACTTTATGCCCTTGGATTTTTATTTTTCTTCCACCCAATTTTTTTGAGGGGTGGAGTGAATCAAGCCATTTCATTGAGGGGACTCAAGGGAAGGTCCTTCCATCCTCGGCCAGGCTGGGGCCTCCCTCGCTTCCTGTGGCAGAAAAGCTCTCCCACTGTCGGCCCTATTCTCCCGCCTGGGCAGGAGGGCCACAGCGCCAGGTTCGGCTAGGCTGCCCCATCGTAGGGGTGTGAACGTGAGTGAGATTGTTAATACAAAGGTATGGGGCTCTTGTCTACAAAATAGGTGACACAGTTCACCTCGCAGAATTGCGAGAGCATCACATGCACTGAAAGGGCTCAGAGCAAACAGGCACGTGGCCCAGAGAGGAAGCCACTGCTGTCGCTGCTCACCTAGTCTGCTCTGGCAGGCCACCTGTTTTTCAGTGTGAGAGGAGTACATGTTATTTGAAGAATATTCGAAAAATGGAGCGAAGTATGAAAAGATTTATAAATCACTTTTGATCCTTTTACCCAAAAGCACCAATATCTTGATATGAATATTACTTTAGATATACGGCTGCCAGCAGTTTGTTTCCTATTTATTGTGTTGGGGAGAAAAACTATTTTCTTACCAGTTGATTGAAAAAAAAAATGGGTAGCATGTTTTGGGGGAGAAAACATGGAAAGCTTTTCAATGACTGCAAACACACACATGTATAGAGCTGTCATCAGAGTTCACGGGAGACCCTCTGACTGTGTTTCCCACGGGAAGTCTCGGAATCTGTAGTTCCTGTTCACAGGTCCGGAAAGCAGCCAGTCTTTTCACTCATGTTTACTTAATATTGTATTTTCTATAGCTGCACAGTTGGGGATCTTCAAACCAAAATAGACGGCTTGGAAAAGACTAATTCAAAGCTTCAAGAAGAGGTTTGTAACTTATTGAAACTCTCAGAACAGAGCGGCCCACGGTGGAGAGAAATGGCCTCGCAGGCCTCCCGAGGAGTTGCCCGCCGGCTGGGGGGCTGACTGGGGGGCTGACCGGCAACCGCGGCTGGAGCTAGCTGCACGGGGGACACGAGTTCTCCTGTGTGCCCGCCCAGCTCCCCCGCTGGCGCGCTGCCCTCCCTCTCCCGGCCTCCCCTGCGGCCAGTGCATCCCTTGCCGCCCAGAGCCCTGGACTCTGTTCCACCAGGAAAGCGCCCCCACACACGCCTCCTGCCCTTCGGCCTCTCCGCAGCGCGGTCTTTCTCTGCTTCCTCACCAGGGGGAGTGAGAGTGCCAGACCAGGATGGAGGAGGGCCGAGGCCGGGAGGACAGCTAGCTTGCAGCCAGGGCCACCGTCTCCTTGGCGGACACTTCCTGTCTCCTGCTAGCTCAGCTTCTCTGAAGCTCCCCTCAGGTGGCGCCCCGGCTGCTCCGTGTCCCCCCACCCCACCCCCCAGCCTCTCTGGGGAGGCGGAAGGTTGTGAGAGGGGCGAGAGAGTGGGCGCAGCCACGCCTTTGGGTGGGGGGCCCAGTCTGAGGCCCGCTTGGACCGACTGCGCTCTCCTGCGGGGCCCTCCCCAGATGCTTTTCAGAGAGGGGCTCAGTCTGTGTGAGGAGAGGAAATTCAAGGGCAGCGTCCTTTGATGGACGTCCCAGCAGAGGCCCGGGAACAAGCGAAGAGCTCACCTTGGCCTTGGGTGGAACGGCCTCGGGACCTCAGTGCAGGGGCAGGTGCTTGGGTTCTTGTCTCCGAAGTGGCTGGTGATTCACACCTTAAACTCTAGTTAATGCAGCCTTAGAATAAAGATTGCATCAGAATGATCTCACGGAACACGCCCGGTGCAACAGCGGGCATGCGGAGGGCACTCACGCTGTGGGAGCTGATTGGCAGACAAACAGACTCGCTCTTTCTTCTACCGGACAAGGCGGCATGCTTTGAAGGAAGGGCTCCTTTAGCTTTTGAAACTGAACGACTGGTTTATCTTCAGAGGAAACCTTTGCATTGTATTAGAAGTGTCCTTCAGAGGAAAGTATACCTCTGTTCATGGTGTGCTCTCTGCATTTTCAGAGACTGAAATGGGAGCTAGCTTGTGGCTTTTGCCTGGGCCTTCCCTGGTGGCAACTTGTCCCTCCTTTAAAGCCTTAACCTCGCCTGCTTGGCAGTGGCAGTGACATTTAGAAACCCCCGTTCCGGATTCCGAGTCTGCGTGGACTTGAATTCTCTGGACTAAGAGAAGATGAAGGCCTCAGTGCTTCGAGGTCCCGTGCGTGGCACCAAGAGCACAGCCGAGCAGCAAGGGCAGAGGCCTTGCCTCTTCCTCTCCTCCAGCCTCCTCCTCTCTCAGGCTGAGTTCCGGAGCCGGATGAGGTGGGCTTGGCTGGCGCGCTTACCCCCCACCTTGCCTCTCCTCCGCAGGTCTGTGGGTGTGTCCTGCTCTGTCCCCATTTCTCCTGAGCAGGCCGCACATTCAGGGAGAGGAAGACGCCTTCTGCAGGCCCATCTTTAATGGGGTGGTTGTGATTCCTGCTCCAGAATGCTTTAATTCTTCCTCTCATGACAAAATATCCTTTTGCTCATTGGCTAGAAAAGCTGAAAAGAATAAAGAATCAGAAAAAAAAAAAACATAATCCCTTGGCCAAGTAACAACTCTTTTACCATGTGGTATAGCCCTCATCTTCTCTTAAGCCCTTTTAACACAGTTGAATTTTTTACATTAAGGAAAAAATACAATATAACCTATTTTATTTTCATATTGGTATTATAAGTATGTTCTCAAATTATTACATATTTCTATTTTATGCTTCCACTGTAATTTACTAAACCATTTCTCTACTATTAGATAGTCAGGCTGTCTCTAATGTCTAGCATCCATACATCTTTGCCTACATTATGTAGTATGCTATCACTTTTATAAAAGGAGAAAAATGGGGGAGGGCAGAGATGGCTAAAGACAGGAGTGGGAGAGATTTTATTATATACACTGCTACATCTTTGATTGTACCATGTGAATATAATATCTACTCAAAACAGGAAATAAAATATCAGCCCTGGCTGGTGTGGCTCAGTGGATTGAGTGCCAGCCTGCAACCTCAAAGGTCGTTGGTTCAATTCCTGTTCAGGGCACATGCCTGGGTTGTGGGCCAGGTCTCCAGTTGGGGGTGCGTGAGAAGCAACTGATTATTTTTCTTGCATATTGATGTTTCTCTACCTCTCCTTCTCCCTCCCTTCCCTCTTCCTAAAAATAAATAAATAAAATCTTTAAAAAAAATAAAATATCAAGTATGTGAAAATAAATTGTTGATTGTGAAGATGCCAAATGTTAGATTTTAATTTGAAATTTATGATTCATGCTGATACTAAGAAATATGAAAATCTTTCTTAATCAGCTTTCAGCTGCAACAGACCGGATTTGTTCACTTCAAGAAGAACAGCAGCAATTAAGAGAACAAAATGAATTAATCCGTGAAAGAAGTGAGAAGAGTGTAGAGGTGAGAGCTCGGCCTCATGGCCAGCGGGCACGTTCCACACTCAGGCAGGTCCCTCACAGCTGTCGCTCGTGGTGTGACCACAGCCTGCCCTCAGGGAGCCTCCTGCTGCTGCGCCTCCCTGGTGCACTCAGGCCTGTGGGCCACATGGGGTTTCCTGAGCACCTGCTCCCTCACCTCTGGGCCTTTGCACACAGAAGCTCCCACTCCCTCTTCCACTCCTGCTCCCACACCAGCTCCTCTGGGACGCCATGCCCCCATGTCCCCACAGCTCTTTGCACCTCCCACCCTTATTTGTTTGCTGTTTTGTAGAATCTCTGGCTTGTTCACCTGACGATTTGAGGGTAGAGACCATACCTGATTTATCTCAGAATTCTTCCAGTGCTAAAAGCATGCTCGATAAATACTGAATGATGGATTGACTGGGGCTTTGCCCACTAAGAACAATTGTTCTGTTTTAAAGAAAAGTAAAGTTAAATTGTTTTCTGAACCTAAATTTTATTTTAAAAAATCTATTGGTCTACCCTGGCCAGGTGGGTTAGTTAGAGCATCATCCTGTTCACCAAAAGGGTGAGGGTTTGATTCCCAGTCAGGGAACATGCCTGGATTGTGGTTTGATTCCTGGTCTGGGTACATATGAGAGACAGCCAGTCAATATTTCTCTCTCACACACATCAATGTTTTCTCTCTCTCTCTCTCTCTCTCTGTAAAATCAATAAAAACATGTCCTTGGGTGAGGATTTTTTTAAAAAGTTAAAAATTTATTGGTTCTCATTCTCAAGTTCAAAGATACTTCAGATAGCTTTAACATTTTTTAAAAGATCTTGTTTTTATTTATTTTTAGAGAGAGGGAAAAGGACGGAGAAAGGGGGAGAGAAACATCTATGTGAGAGAGAAACATTGATTGGTTGCCTCTCGCATGTCTTAACTGGCTACCTGTCCTGCAACCCTGGCATATGCCCTGACTGGGAATCGAACCAGTGACTTTCAGTTTGCAGACTGGCACTCAATCCACAGAGCCACACCAGCCAGAGCAGCTTTAACATTTTAACCTTTCTCTATTATACTTAAGAAATAGAAATTATACTACATTTTTTAAAAATTATGGTATATTTTGCCCTGGCTGGTGTGGCTCAGTGGACTGAGTGCTAGCCTGCAAACCAAAGGGTCACTGGTTCGATTCTCAGTCAGGGCACATGCCTTGGTTGCAGGCCAGGCCCCCAGTAGGGGGTGCACAAGAGGCAACCACACATTGATGTTTCTCTCCCTCTTTCTCCCTCCTTTCCCTTCTGTCTAAAAATAAATAATAAAAATCTTTTTTAAAAATTAAAAAAATTTTACTATATTTTTAAATACTTTGTAGTTGGCTGGCTTCCCATAAACAAACCTTTTTTCTCGGTATTCTTGTTGGGTGCAGATAACAAAACAGGACATAAAAGTTGAGCTGGAGACTTACAGGCAGACTCGGCAAGGTCTGGACGAGATGTATAGTGATGTGTGGAAACAGCTGAAGGAGGAAAAGAAAGTCCGTTTGGTGAGTTGCGAGCTTGAGGGTCTTCAGAAAGGATCCCCCAGAGGCCTAGTGAGTGATTTCTTCAGCACTTTTCACATGTGTGCATACCCTGCTGACACCCACAGACAGTCCGAAATTGTCCCTTAAAAAGAAAAGGCTGCATTTACCACCCAGCTCTGCATTGTTGCTTTCGTTTTCCAATTTTGTAAACTTTCGCAGGGATTGCTGTGAAACCAGATATGTGGATTCTTTAGAATACATTTCCTTCAGTCAGAGCCTCTGGTCTGTCTATTTCCATCTCATCTAAATGTCAGTGGCTGCTGATTCTTTATTAAACATAGTTGTGCCTGCTACACTTCGTTTGCTTCTTTGCATGGATGTAGAGAACGCGTATCCTGCGTTACCCTGGACAGAGCCACTTCAAAATGGATTCACCTTTGTTGCCATAAACTCGCAAATCATTCCAGAAGTTCTAACATGGCGACATTGAATTGATTTAGCACTGAAACACGAGACAGTCTTTCAGACCCCTATAATCTGATCTTACGGTTTGAAGAACATGGTTGCTAGAACTCTAGGCACATATTGCCACCTACCAGCTTTCTGGGGACTTGATACAGAGCCAGTTTTCATTGTCAAATGAGAAAAGGGGGGAAATTTAACCTAGTTATGCTCTAGACAGACTTTTTCTAAATCTCCCTAACCTATTCTGACCTTGAATTTATATTTTATGTATTGGCCAAGATACAGCCTCAGTTAAATTTATTTCTGTGTTCTACTTTAGTATTAATCTTTTCCTTGTTACTATCCTTTTAAGGAACTAGAGAAAGAACTGGAGTTACAAATTGGCATGAAAACTGAAATGGAAATTGCAATGAAGTTACTGGAAAAGGACACCCACGAGAAGCAGGACACTCTCGTCGCCCTGCGCCAGCAGCTGGAAGACGTCAAAGCCATCAATCTGCAGATGTTCCACAGAGTTCAGGTGGGAGCTGGCGGGGTCTGCACCACAGCCCGGTCTCCAGCTGCTGTCTATGCACGGCTGCTCCGTCCCCTGTCCTGCCCTGGGAGACAGCAGACATGTCTGCGAGCTCCTGGCATGTGTCACGCCTGGTCCTGGGCCCTGTTACCTATTACTGCATTTACCTTGTTTGAGTCTCCCAGCTATCCCTGGGAAAAGTTGATAAAATGGGGGAAATGTCAGTGACAAGACAGAATGGAGTGGCTGAGTCCCTTGCCCCCGGTGGCTGACCAGCAGAGCTGACACCTGAACTGTGCCTGCTGTGCCGCACTGTCCCCTGCTGTCTGTCTCCTCCTGCTTCCACGGCTACTTGATGGGAAAGCTGGCTAAGGACAAAAGCTGGCGCTGTCTTTTCAAAGCTCGGTGAGTCTCCAGGCCACATCACTAGCTGCTCACCTCCCCTGTCACTTCAGGGTGGTCGAGGGAGGCAGTGCAGAAAGAACCCGTCACGGCAGACTTTGACAGGCAGAGTCTAAAGTCATAAAGCTTCCTCACCCAGGAGTTCTCTGGAAGGGTACCGTTCTGTGGTCCTTCTCCGCACTTTTCCTTTTCACCTTCTGTTTCCTGTTTTATTGCCAAAGCAGCCCCACTTGCTTTCCCATGGGTACGGTTTCAGGCTCACTTAGCAAACACAACGTGAGAGCAGACAGTACTGAGAAACCGTTCTTTTGTCCTGTCTTTTTAAAACTATCACAGCATCATCATTGTAATAGCAACAGTGAAAAAAGAAAAGGGAGAAAAAGAATTTTGCCTTCCTAACAAGTTGACTATTTTAACTTTTTCTTTTTTCTCTTAGTCCTCACCCAAGGATATGTTTTTCTTTCATTGATTTTAGAGAGAGAGAGGGATGTGCCCTGACCAGGGATCAAACCTGCAACCTTTTGATGTATGGGGCGATGCTCCAATCTCTTGAGCCACCTGGCCAGGGTTGTTTTCATTTCTTCATGTTTTCACCTGGTTTGGGGGAATGCGGAGATCTCACGCACCCTGTGGGTTAGGAGGGTGTAAACCACTGCGATAACCTAGCAGACCCTAAAGTAGAGTGGCATAAAAATGTGGAAGTTTGGATGTTTATCACATACAGTCGTTTCCAAGGAGAACCTCTCAGAAGAGCAGCTTTGCTCAGCACAGTCAAGGACCCAGGCTGGTGGCCGCTCCAGCTCTCGAGGCCACTCTAGAGGTCACTGTTCTTGCCAGTGGAACGTAAGGGAAAAGGCAAAGTCCCGCACCGGGTTTCCTCTCAGGCCTGAGATAGAAGGAGCAGATGTCCTTCCATGCGAAGACCTAGAAAAGGGCTGGCTGCTCAGCAAGGCCGCTTGGCTGCAGGGGCACCTGGGGCTGCTGAGTCTCAGCCACAGGGTGCATGAAGGGGAGGACAGGTGTTGGTGGATGTGGGTGTCCCAACCAGGCAGTGCCACCCAGTCCATGCATCCTCTAGGCCTGCAGCCCCTGGGCAGTGGTGGCACTCCATCAAGCCCACAAGGCCCGTGTTTGCACCAGAAGACCTTCTGTCACCTCCCACTAGCCCATCCCACCCAGCCTATGGTGGCAGAGCAGACACAGGACAACCACAGAGAAGTGCCTGTCTGGAAAGGGGCAGCAGGGCAAGGGGCCCAAGGCAGCCGCACATTCTCCGTGCAGAAGGTGCGAAGGCTGCCCAGTGGGCAAGGCCACGGCTCCTTTGCATGTCTGCTCCCTTGCTTCTGCTTCGACACAGCTTGTCAGTCTTCTCCGTGGCTCCTGAGAGGTCCACCATCGGCAGCACATGGGAGTGGCTTTGGGGAACATGCCTGTGCTGGCAGCCACCCAGCTTTCCTGGCCAGCTTGTGGGCTCAGTATGCTGTCCTGGACATCGTGTTAGGGATCAGCTGCAGATGCTCTTCAGGCCTGACCCCTGGTCTCTTTGACAAGGAGCTGTCCACGGTCATAGCCTCTGCTCTCTTATCTCCCCTCAGTCTGGGTGTCAATGACCAGTTTGTTGATTTATTCATTAACACCGTTCCCGTGCCTGCTTCGTTTCTTTGCTCTTTTGGTGTCTCTCTCGCTCTCATGTTAATGGCCAGTCATCTGAAACAGCTGACCGAGCAGCAAGGGAGGCCCCCTAACCTCGCCCTTCCCGCAGGGTGTCCCAGGGCCCCGGCTGCGCAGTCTTCAGTCTCCTCTCACTTATGTCGGTCAGAAGCAGCTGACTTTTCTAACCCATGAGGCCCCTCCCTGCCTTTGGCCCCTCTGTTCCCACTGTCTCTGGACAAACTCCTTTTCACAGGGCCGGTTCAGACCCTGCTGCACCTGCTCGCACTCTGGCTCCTTCCAGCCCCTTCCCCTGGAGGTGCAGCACGGCTGGCAGGGATCCGCGTTCCAAGTTTGGGCCAGTGACAGTTTTACTACCTGTTTGCCATGACTAACAAGGATCACAGCTTTCCAGCCAGAAACACCTGCTTGACATGGCCAGACCCCTGACTTCTGAGGCAGCACTGCAGGCGCTGGATCTCCCATGGCAACACCGCCCCCATGTCCTTAGGGGGCCATTTTCACTTGTCACCCTAACCCCACTGGGTGCAGACGCACAGGGGTCAGTTTGGGACACACTGTAATTAGACACCTCTCTTGTGTTCTTATTTCCTTTTATCCCCTCCATTACTCCTGTCCTCTTTCTTCTGTGCTAACATTCTAAATGTTTATATTTGTCATTCTAAATCATGTACCATTTTGAGGACATGAATTTTTTCTTTCCTGCCTCTTCATCTATTTTGTTTTTTAGATTTAATAATTGATAGATATGTATTTATTGCCACTTATTGTTCATATTTTTATCTCTTTTTCCTTCTTAAATAATTCCCTTTAACATTTCATATAATAATGGTTTGGTGGTGATGAACTCCTTTAGCTTTTTCTTGTCTTGGAAGCTCTTTATCTGCCTTTCGATTCTAAATGATAGCTTTGCTGCATAGAGTAATCTTGGTTCTAGGTCCCTGCTTTTCATCATTTTGAGTGTTTCTTGCCAGTCCCTTCTGGCTGCAAAGTTTCTGTTGAGAAATCAGCTGACAGTCTTATGGGAAATCCCTTGTAGGTAACTAATTGCTTTTCTCTTGCAGTTTTTAAGATTCTTTGTCTTTAACCTTTTGCTTTTTAATTATGATGAATTGTGGAGTGGGCCTCTTTGGTTCATCTTGTTTGAGACTCTGTGCTTCCTGGACTTGTATGTCTATTTCCTTCGACAAATTAGGGAAGTTTTCTGTCACTAGTTTTTCAAGTAGGTGTTCAGTTTCTTGCTCTCTCTCCTCCTGCTGGCACCCTTGTGATGTGAGGCTTTTTATACTGTCCTCATGTTTTTGGATTCTTTTTTCTTCTTGTTCTGATTTGTTGTTTTCTGCTTCTTTATCTTCCAAACCTCTGATTTAATCCTCTGCTTCATCTACTCTACTATTGATTCCCTGTAACTTGTTCTTCATTTCAGTTAGTGTATCCTTCATTTCTTACTGGTCGTATTTTATGTTGTTGACATTCTCACTAAGTTCCTGGAGCATCCTTATAACCAGTATTTTGAACTCTGCATCTAGTAGATTGCTTGTCTCCATTTGGTTTAGTTCTTTTTCTAGAGTTTTGTTCTGTTCCTTCATTTGGGCCATGTCTCTTTATCTCCTCACTTTGGAAGCCTCCCTATTTTTATTTTTATATATTAGAGCTGCTACATCTCCCCACTTGGTAGAGTGGTCTAATGGATTAGGTGTCCGATAGGGCCCAGTGGCTCAGCCACTCTGGTCACCCAAGCTGGGCATTCCAGGTGTCCCACCCTCTTGCCCCGTGGGGGTAGAATATACCCTTCTCTCATAGTTGGGCCTTGATTGCTGTTGGCACTTCAATGGGAGGGATTACTCCCAGGCTGATTGGCTGTCAGTACTGACTGCAACCACTGAACACAGTGGAGGATCAGCTGTACAGGGGTTGACCCCACAGAGCAGGACTTACTTCAGGGGGGCTCTGGGGCTCACTGAGCCTACCCCTTGAGTGTGTCACTTGTAGAGTCTGCCTCTTGAGTGGTGCTTCACTGCGGTCTGAAGCTGTCCACTGGGTACGCTGGCTCCGGGGCCTCCCAGGAGGCACAGGCCAAGGTCAGCCCCCTCCTGTGTTCTACCCAGGTCCACTCAGCCTGAGCTACAAAGCGACCTACAGTTGGCTATTACTTGTGCTGGGCTTAGAGTTGCCCAGGAGGGGCTAGGCTATGAACTAAGGCTGGCTGCTGGTAGTACCAGACTTAGGGCCAGTTGGCAAGAAGTACAGGGCACTCTGAGGCCAGATGCTGTTTCTTTGAGAGACTTTAGGAACATCTGAAACGTAAGCTAAGACATGCCCTTGGTATGGAAAAGCCACTGGAAACAGCTTGGACGGGCCTATAAGTTGGTGGGGTAGGGTCTCAGGGAATCATCAGAGTGGAGCAAACAGCATTAGACAGATTGGTGGAAGCTCAGGTATGTCGCCCACCAGCTGGCTCTGTGGAGGGAGGGCTCAGAAAAGGAACAGTGACCTCTGCCAGCACTTCTGCCTGGGAGAAAGCTGCCCCTCCAGCTCTTGCCCTGATGTCTGACAATTCCGTTCCTCCCCACATGTCCCTGGCACTTTTCGCATGGCTAGCACACTGCTGGAGCTCAGACAGAGTGAGTCCTGATAAGTCTGTGTGGGCCCTTTAAGAGGAACTGCCTGGAACCGCAGCAGCACCCTTCCCCTCACTGCAGTCTCACTCGGCCTCAGTCCCTGTTGGTTCTCACAGCCCAAAGTTGTGGGGACTTCTCTACCTGGATTTGGAGACCTGGGCTGGGGCCCGTGATGTGGGGATGGGACTCCTTGCTCCTCAGGAGAAACCTCCACAGCTGAGATTTCTCTGTCAGTTTTTATCTGCTACACGTGTGTGGGACCAGCATCTTCCACATCTCTGCCCCTCTTACCAGTTTTGGTGTGGCTTCTTCTTTATATCCTTAGTTGTAGGACTTTTTATTGATTGATTGATTGACTGATTTGAGAAAGAGAGAAACTTGATTTGCCATTCCACTTATCTGTGCATTCATTGGTTGATTCTTCATTGTGTCCTGACCAGAGCCTTGGCCTCTCCCTCCTGGCCTCTCTTTCTGTTGGTAACACCGGGATCCTTGGTGCAAGGTGCCTTCCAGGGTTCTGGAGAAGAGCAGCTATGAATGAAATGCTCTTGAAAGTGTTACGAAAGTACCGGGTGCACAATCAAACCCTGCTGGACTAGTGGTGAGGGAGAGGCAGAGTCTGACCTCCTGGCCTTGATTTTGTAGGATACAGAGAGCAGTTTACAGCAGAAGAATGAAGCCATCACATCTTTTGAAGAAAATATCAATCAGGTTATGTCCAGCATGAAACAGATGGAAGAAAGGTAATCATTTCCCCCAGCAGATATTCCGCAGAAAGAGCCAGGCATCCTCTGAAGCACAGATGGGTTGGGATGACTGCCCTTCGCATCCGTAGTCCCGCATAGCAAGGGGTCACGCGTTCACTCGGTCAGCCTTTTGGCTGTTGCAGCACATCGTCCCCTCGGGGGGTCAGGGCTTTCCGGGGTGCTCCTTGTCACTGTCACATTGAAACCTCAGGTCAGTAGTGGATGAGAATAGAGTCTGAAAAAAGACCCACACAAATATGCACAATGGAGTTTTTGCAGAAGTGCAAAGGTAGTTCAGCGGTGGCAGGATAGCCTTTTTGATAAATGATGTTGAAACAGTCAGACAGTCATAAGCAAAAGATAGCCTCAATCTCTGCTTCACACCTTTATGTAAAAATTAACTCAAAATGGATCATAAACCTAAATATGGAACTTAAAACTGTAAAACTTTTCAAAGAATATATAGAAAATCCTTGTGACCTTGGGTTGGACAAAGAGATCTTCGACATGACATAAAAGCATGGTTCATGAAAGAAAAACTTGGTAAATTGTACTTAATAAAAATTTTAAAATTTTGTTCTGTGAAAGATGCAGTTACGAGAATAAAGAGACAAGTTAGAGATTGAGAGAAAATTTGTAAATCACATACATGGTGGGGCAGAAGGAGGTTCACAGTTGCTCATATGGAAAATAATATAATAATAAATAAAATACAAGAACAAACTCGGTTTCATGTACTCACAACTGGGAGCCCACTTTTGTCCCATCCTGTATCTGACAGAACACAGGTATCCAGTATATATTTCAAAACTCTCAAAACTCAGCACACAATCCTATTTTAAAAAGGACAAAAGACGAACAGAACTTCAGCAAAGAGCACATATAGATGGCAAAGGAGAACTTAGGGAAGGGCGCGTTGAATCACATGGAGGTGCCCTTACGGACCTGTTAGAACAGCAGGTACTAGTGACCACACCCCGTGCTTGGTGAGGCTGTGGAGTGGCTGGAACTCTCTACACGACCCGTGGGAATGCACAGTGTTACAGCCAATTTGTAAAACAGTTTCTTACAAGAAAACTGAACATACTCTTACCGCATGATGCGCAAGTCCCACTCCTGGCTACTTGCCCAAGAGGAATAAAAACTTATGTTCATGCAAAGCTTGCACACAAATGTATAGCAGCTCTGTTCCTAATTGCCAAAACCTAGAAGCGACCCGGATGTCTCTCTTCCGGAGTGGATGACCAAACTGGCACCCTTTGCACTGAGAATCTAGTCAGCAGCAGGAAGGAATGAACCAGCGCTGTGCAGGAACTCGCACTGACCGTGTAGATGTTAAGCTGAGAGAACGAAGTCGGCCTCAGAAGGTTGTGTGAAGTATAACTGCATTTCTGTGGCATTATCAAGGAGGCGGAGCTGTGGTGTCAGCGCAGCTTTGCCAGGGGTCGGGTGGGAAGAGACAATGTGGCTACAGCGGGCAGCGCTAGAGAGCCTGGGGCTGTGGAACCCTCACGTGTCCTGGTGGCCTCAGTGGTTCCCTGGTCTTGACAAGTGCTTGTTGGACGGTCGCACGAGTCGATTTCACTGTGTATTAATTTAAAATGAAAGGAAATCCTTAAGTCAGCAGGAATATGAACACTTCCTACCTCAAAACAGAGCTCTGACCCTTGCCTTACGCAGCTGCTGTTCCTTTGCCCAGGTTGCAGTGCTCCGAGCTGGCGCGGCAGGATGCCGAGGGGCGGGGCCAGCAGCTGCAGCAGGATCTGGGCCGCAGGACCGAAGCGCTGCAGGAGCGGCTTTCCCAGCTGCTCAGCCAGTGGTAGGCGCCCAGCGGGCGGGAAGGGGCGGGGCGGGTGCTCCTGCGCGGGTGGACAATACCCCACTTCAGGGTTTACCCCTTCAAGCCTGGAATTGGGGTGGGAGCAGGTGTGCCTCGGAAAAGCACAAAGGCCAATGAGAAAACGCCTCCCTGAGGCTGCGCGAATGAGGCACACTTCTGACCTTCGGCAGCTTCCTCCCGGCCTCCAACCCCCCAGTAGCCTCCGTGGGCAGCTGGTCTGGGTGGAAGAGGCAAAATCCGGTCTCCATCTGGGTTGCGGGTTCCTTTTCTTTTCTTTCTAAGATTTTATTTATTTATTTCTAGAGAGAGGGGAAGGGAGGAAGAGAAACAGTGTGGGGTCGCCTCTGACGCGCCCCTACCGGGGACCTGGCCTGAAACCCAGGCATGTGCCCTGAATGGGAATCAAACTGGCGATCCTTTGGTTTGTAGCCCGGCAGTCAATCTACTGAGCCACACCAGCCATGGCCCCGTCATGGGTTCTGCTGGGCACTCCTCCCTGTCCCTCCCTCCATCAGCGGACTGTGGAGCGTGCCCACATGCTTTCTCCCGCATGTTCCCAGTGTGTCTCAGGGAGGTGCGGGCGGCTCTGGGGGAGATGGAGCTTGTCTCCACTCTTGGTTGAAGGGCTAGAGGCTCATGAGGCAATTCAGTTTCCTGTTGAATTCCGTTTCCTATGTGATGTCTTGGGTTGGATTGTGGATTTTCCATGAAACTCTCCCACTGAGACTAACTCACATTCATTTTGGGAAAACAGCTCAAGTCTAGAGAAAGAGTTGAAATCAGAAAAAGAGCAAAGACAAGCTCTTCAGCGAGAATTACAGTGCGAGAAAGACTCCTCCTCCCTGCTCCGAGCAGAGCTGCAACAAATGGAAGGGCTAAAAAAGGTAAGACGGACGGCCCTTGGGAGGAAAGGAGCTTTTAGCATCTCCAGAAACTCCTGCTGAAGCGCCTGCCAGCGCCCTCACGACCCCCACCAATGCAGAGCAGGACACCTGCACACCAGTGGTCCTGGGTTTGGGAGGCACTGTCTCCGCACCTCAGGGCCTCTGCTCTGGGAGAAAAGGACCAGACAGATTGAAAGCCAGGGAGCCAACCGGAGACTCAGTGATGAGTGCTGGGAAGAGAATGTAACAGGGAACTGTCCCCACAGCGGGCAGGGTGGTCTGGGGAAAGAATGACAGTTAACCAGAGACTTGAAAGACAAGACAAGGACAGCCAGGAGGAGATTTGACAGAGACACCAAGAAGTGTGAGGGTGTGTCATGGAGAAGCAGCAGAAAGAAGGTGGTGGAGCCGAGGCAGGATGAGCAGAGAGAGAGGGAGCCCTTGAGCTGAGGCCAGGGGGTGGGGCTTGGGGCGGGGAGGCTCAAGCCTGTGTAAATGAATTTGGGTTTTATTCTCAGCACACTAAGAAGCTGTTGGAGGGGCATAATCCATTTTGTTGTAAGACCATCACCAGCGACTTTGTGAAGAATGGGTAGTAAGCTTGCAAGAGAGAAAACTAACCAGTAAACATTTTCAGCAAATGCCAGTCCGTACCTTGACCCCAGAGGCGGGTCGGCCACTCTGCCCAGGTCAGGTCCTCGGTCATTCCCCCGGAAGCCAACTGAACCAGCGCCCCACATCTTCCCTAGACTAGACCTGTGTCCAGTCTGTCCCTGGAGTCTTCATCTTCCTCTGCAGGTCTCACCTCACCTGAAGGTGTGGGGCCGCTCCAGAGACTAGGGGAGTAAGGGGGCCGCAGGCGCTGTCATCTGACTGTGGGACAGGACCTCCCCAAGACTCAGGCAGTCTACAGGCTTTCCCTACTGTACAGTCCCTGTGTGTCTCCCAGGAAGGCAGAAGGGGCCTGCAAGTCCTGGGCAGAGCTGGCTGCCAACTGGGAGCAGGGCTCACGGCCATTGCTTCCCCTGACAAGTCTGGTGCCAGGCTCGCGATTGCCAAGCCGTGGGCCGCCTTCTCATGCCTCACCTTCCCTAGAGGAGGGTCCTTGGGGCTGCGGCAGCTTCACGGTAATGGGTACTGCTGGACCATTTGAGCCAAGAAAAGCCCTTTTGATTTCTGTTAAAAGTGTCTGGACCACAAGAGGCAAACACAAGGCCCTCGGGCCGAACCCAGCCCTCCACCTTGTTTTATCCGGCCAGGCACCTTGTTTCTACCCGGCGGCAGGGCCGAGCTATCACTTAACAGTTAAGGAGTAGTGACATTTATACAGTCCTAAAATTATGTTTGGCCCTTCAAAGGCAACCACGAGGCCGATGTGGCCCCCAGTGAAAATGAGTTTGACACCCCTGGCCTAGACCCTCTTGTGACAAAGCCCATCAAGCCAGGGGTGGGGATCACTAGGGAGGGGAGAGGTTCTTCAAGAGCCACTCAGAGAGGGGAAGAGAGACAACTGAGGACAGAATAGGACTTCTAGAGAGTTCTGCCATGTCATGGAACATATCTCTTTTACTCCACTTCAAAATACTTTTAAAGTTTTAAATTCCACACCTCCCAAGCCCATGTCCCCAGGCCCTGGGGCCAAAGGCCCAGGGACAGCCGTGAGGCCACGCCCACTGCTCCAATGTAGGCCTGGAGGCGGCACATGGTCAGCCCTGGCCCTGCATTGCTTTTCTGGGTCTTTGGCTCTCATCAGCCCATGTCATCTCGGTGCACTGGCCCCAAATAACACGTCATCAAGGTTGTCCCCTCACAAGCCGCACCCCCACATGCATAGCTCCTGCACGGAGTTCCGGGCCTCCCAGTGGTCTGGCTGTGTTCCAGCCATGATGAGACTCCAGAGCTCAGCCTTCGTCACCAACGCTTTCCAAAAAGAGTTCGTTCAAATGGGCGTTCACTACTGTAAGCTTCATATAATTTTGTACAAAGTTCATCTGTGTATTTTTTGAGGTAGTTGTAAATTTCTTATAGTCTTTTAATAGAAACTTAGGTAGGCAAAGCCTTATTTGCCCTGTGAGGGTGATTGTTTTGAGCATACCTAATGCACAGAGCTGCTTCCTGTCCCATGTCACTGTCCCAGCTCTAGAGCTGGCACCTCACCTCCCATTTGCCAATTCTGGAGAAGTAAACCAGTGAGAAGTAACCCATGAAATCCACTTTGAATGAGGTTAACACAACAAAAGTGCCTTTTACTCTCAAAAACCATTCTGATCTGCTTGTTGCTGTGATTACTAAACCTCATAAAGGAGGGTTTTGAATTCTGTGCCAAGTGTCTGCTTTGTTCTTTTTAGGAGCTGCAAGAGCTCCAGGACGAGAAGGCGGAGCTCCAGAAGGTGTGTGAGGAGCAAGAACAAGCCCTCCAGGAAATGGGACTGCACCTCAGTCAGTAAGAACCTGCTCCACTCCCGCCAAACCCCCACCGCCCAAAGAGTCACACCGGCCTGCCCACCACAGGACTGAGTCCCAAACCTGCATCCTGTTGTCAGAAGAGGGAGAGACAGTCAGGGAGGGCCCCAGAAGTCAGGCCTCAGGGGCACAGAACCCTCAGGTTTACTAACTCAGCATCTGTGTCCCCAGGGAGCCTGAGGGGTGCTGAGAGGGCTGCTCACACAGCCGCAGTCAGACCCCAGGGAGCCCTGGGAGTGGAGAATCCCAGCCTGCCGTGCTGCACTGCCTTCCCCAGGGGGAACCCTCACACCCGCCAGAGTCCCTCTGTCCCCGCTGGGTGGTGCTGCAGAAGTGCACGCCCTGGGGACTCTGTCTCCCCTTTGACTTGAGCCTTCTACCTGGTGTCCTGTCCAGTGGGACAGTCTGATGGCTCACACTGCAAACCCTGGGGCTTGTCCACTTGTGTGATCATTTACATTTCCAAACCCAAGGGGACAGCTTTGTCCCCTTATGAATCAGGACTCGGTTGCAAGTAACAGAAATCCAACTCAAACTGGCTTAAGCAAGAAAGGCCATCAGGAATCATCTCTACCTCCCACCTCTGCCGTCCTGTCGCTTACCTCACGGGTGGGTCTGGCGCCCCCTGGGGCAGACTGGCGCTCAGCAGGGCTGTCTGGGAGAAGACTGGACGTCTCTCCTCCTCCAGCATTCCCACAGAGACCCCAGATGGACTCACGGTTCTCACCCGAGTCCTCACACAGGCACAGTCACCAAAGAGATGGGGCCAACAAGAGAGTGAGCTGTGAGCACCCTGAAGCAGGACAGGCCGCCTCAGGGCTCTCTCAGTCTGGGAAGTTGGTGAGTCTGCACAGGGCAGTGCTCTGGGCTGGCCCACAATAGTATAAAGAAAAATAAAGAAGGAAGTGTTATGGCTCTGGTGGGAATGTGAGGTGCAGATTCTGACCTACTCGTCCTGTTTTTCTAGACCAGCTCAGGGCGGCTGATCACCCCTTCCACCCAGAGACCTGCCTGCCGCCTCTCTCTCCACTGAGTGCCCTGCACTGCTCTCCTCTGGCCACTGCTTGCCCTGTCCAAGCTGAGGGGGCTCCTGGGCAGTGGGCAACGCTGGTGTCTACTCTGCGCTTGGAGCACAGGCAGCTCTGAGGGTGTCCAGGAGACTAACAAGCACATGTGGAGGCTGGTTTACAGCTGGCTCCTTGGTGTTCAGAGAGTGGATGGGAAGGACAGCTTGGGTGCAGCCTGCTGTGCCCCTGTGCGCCCTCTTCTCTCCACCTGCCCTCTTCTCACTGGACAGACCATAAGCAATCAGAGAGCACCTTCTCATTCTAGGGGCTTCAGGCGTCAGAGCCATGGATGGGCCCTGATCTGGGTGGGGAGGGAAGCCCTGAATTTGGCGGCCTTGCACGGCTCCTGCCTGGCCAGCAGCCGGGCCACACAGTATGAGCAGGGCATGTGCTGTCTCCTCCCTTATTTCTTCCTGCAAGTCTACACCAGGGAGAGCCGGTCCTCAGACCCTCCACCTGCTATGGACATAGTTGCCCGTTTACTGCAGGGACATCTGAGTTCTTCCTGAGTTTTATTTCCCAGGGAAGCCCTCATGTGCTCAGGCTGCCATCTTGACTGGGATGTCAACAGTGACATCTCTCAGGCCTGCCCTGAGCCCTCGCCCCTTAAAAATTCTTGCAGTGCACAAGTTAAAAATCACTGGTTTATGCTAATCTCAGCTTATAAGAAAGGGCTCAGACAATTCTCCCCAAAGTGTAGTGTTTTGTTTTTCCTAGTTTCATTTTAGACTGTCTTCAGTCCTGTCTTTTATGGGGACATCTAAGGAATAGTTCTTTAACAAGAGTGGGGCAAGAACAACTGAGTGCCCTGTAAACCTGCAGGCAGCAAGGAAGAGGCCAGGGAGAGCCCTGCAGATGCGGGCTCCTGCCCGGGGGTGGAGGGAGCCCCGTCTGGTAGAGGAGCACCCCCACACACATGCCAGACATGTGCGGGAAAATATTTGCCCAGAAAAGCCAGAAACGTGGGCTTCTGTGGGATTCTTTTCTATTTTTTAATGACTGGAATTACTTCAAACTCATTTTCAACCCTTGCAGCTCAATGGTCTGTTTTGGGGCCACAGACTCAGCCTCAGACCTTGCCATGTGTGAGCCAGGAGTGAGGTGGCTCCAGGATTGTAGGAAGGTGGAAAGAAAAAAACAAACAAAAAAGGAAGGTAGAAAGCATTTTTGAACAACTCATGTTATTATACTCCTGCATTGTCACCCTCACAAAGCCAGACCCTGTGGGTTTGTTTCAGAGCTTCTCTCACTGCTGTGAATGATCTCTCTTCTTTTTCAGGTCCAAGCTGAAGATGGAAGACATCAAAGAAGTGAATAAGGCACTGAAGGTACTAGCATGAGCGCCCCCTCTGTGACTCTCGGCTCACACTGTCACACTGATACCCGCGTGCTCCTGGGTTTCCCCCAACAGCAAGTGAGAAGTGTGTGGCGAGGCAGTTGTCACTCATTTACAGAGTGAATGCTGCTTGGAGCCACACCACTCCACTGAGGTGGCAGTGCCTGCCAGCGGCAGGCCCTGGCTGGAACCAAGGCCTACTGTTTCTGTCCCTCTGTCACCAGATGTGCGTGACAGTTGGCCTATACCTCACAGGCGTCCTAATGAAGGAAGGGAAAGGTAGCAGAGAGAGGTCCAGGGATTTTTTCTTTAATCCTCACCTGAGAACATGTTTGTTGATTGTTAGAGACGGGGGTGGGGAGGAGAGAGGGAGAAACATCGACGAGAGAGAAACATTGCTCTGTTGCCTCCAGTACTTACATGTCCTGACCGGGGATGAAACCCACCAGCTCTGTGTGCCCCGACCAGCCATTGAACCTGCAACCTATGGTGCACGTAATGGCGCTCCAGCCAAGCCAGCCACCCAGCCAGGGCCAGGGGTTTCTGGTTTTTTTGTTGTTTAATATTTTATGTATTTATTTTTAGAGAGAGGGAAAGGGAGAAAGAGAGGGAGAGAAACATCAGTGTGTGGTTGCCTCTCACGTGGCCCCCACTGGGGACTGGCCCATAACCTAGGCATGTGCCCTGACTGGGAATTGAACCGGCAACCCTTTGGTTCACAGCCCGCGCTCAATCCACTGAGCTACACCAGCCAGGACAGGTTGGTTGGTTTTTTGATAGTGACAGTAAGACTTTTTCCTCCAAGTGAGGGGCCAGAGGCCACCCTGCCCCTCCGTAGTGCCCAAGCCATGTCTGGGAACCACTGAAATCCTGAACAGGGCAAGTGTCTGGACCGTTTGGGGAGAGGGCAGAATGGCACACCCCTTGAACAGGAGCACGTGGACCTGGTGACCCAGTGCGGGTGTCCAGCTGGCCTGCTGGCATGGGGACAGTGAGAAAAGGAGGGGCAGATGCTCCCAACTGCCCCTCCCCCATGGGGGCAGTTCAGAGCAGAGGGAGCAGCCCACCAGTGGTGGTGACAGCAGTGCCCAGCAGCCTGCCCAAGGGGCTGTCCACTGTCCATTGCAGCATCTCGGCTCCAAGTCGCGCAAGTCAGGGGTGGCAAAGGGTCATGGCACCTGGACTTGGAGCCAGAGCCACGTCCCTTTATTTTACCCTCCCTTGTACAGTGAAAGCTCCTTGCATGTAACTGCTGCAGCTGCCTGTCTGTCTGTCCCCTGCACTGCACTCAGCTAAGCACAAGAGGATAAAAATGATGACTTAGGATGTGAGAGCCTATTTCAAAGCCTCAGGTGCCTCCTCTGCGGAAGGGAGACGTGTCTCTGTGGTGTTCTGAGGATTGGGGTGGGGCAGTGAGGGGGGCCACTTCCCATCACTGCGGCCAATTCTTTGTCTGGCTGACGGGGTTGGTCCTCTCCCGTCTGCTGGCTCAGGGCTTCAGCCAGGGCTGGGGTCTCAAGTGCCTGAGCCTGAGCCAGAGGGTGTCCGCTGAAACGAGGCTAACAGGAGGCTGGAGGATCAGGCTTGAGGCCCAGGGGACAGCATGCAAAGGCTGGGAAGCTGGAGCCAGAGGGCAGGCCAGGTCCACAGCAGAGCTCTACCTGTTAGCCAGTCCCTCAAAAGGACAGCGGGCAGCGGGAACACAGCTACAAGTCCATCAGGAGCCAACCATCCACGTTCTTTCCTCCTAGGGCCACACGTGGCTGAAGGACGACGAGGCCACACACTGCAAGCAGTGTGAGAAGGAGTTCTCCATTTCGAGGAGGAAGGTACGTGGGCAGGCCTCCAGCATCGCCCGAGGCCTGGGCTGTGCCCTGAGGGGACTTCCCCCTGCCTCTGGGAAGAGCCCTGGGGACCAGGCCCACAGCACTGCGGGCTTGCTCGCTGGTGTGCCGGCCTGTTCAGACCGCCCTGTGTGAGGGGTGCCCTGCCAGCAGCCCTTTCAGTACCAGTGGGTGCCTTTGGGAACTGGGCTGCTTGAACTAGTCGTGAGCGCATCGTTGAAAATTCTTTGTAACCAACAGAACCAAAGTCTGGCCAAGTTAGTAAGAAACAGAATCTATAGGGAAATGATGGCAGCAAGTCTCGGGGCAGGTATCCCAGTAGTATCAGCAGCTCACAGGCACCTGGGCAGGCCCTCAGTTACCCTGCTCCTCTGCCTGGGGCCTGCCTCCAAGTTCTAAGAAATTGGTCCAGTATTGACAGTACCATCAACCGACCAGTTGGGCAGGACAGGCATGGGGTACAGACCCCACGCATAATTGGGAGTCCTTACTGAGGGGGGATGCCTGCCACACTGGCACCTCCCCTTTCCCTGCTGCCATGTGGGTGGCGCCTTCTCATCTGCTCCCTTAAAACTCTCTCTGGAAAAGAAGCAAAACCCCCAAATTCTAGTTGGAATGAGCAGCAGCCGTCCTGAGGCTGTTGCTAGAGTGGGGCTCCACAGGCCAGGCCCTCCCGGCCCAGGTTGGAGCCCATCTCCTAGCCTGATGGGCTGGGCCGGTGGGCACGAGTGATGTAGAGCCTGGAGGGGCAGCTCTGCTTACAAAGGAAGAGCACCAGGGTCGCAGCAGTCACCTGGTGAAACAGAACCTTAGAGACAGCCTCATGCAGGGTGCACGCCCCTCGGCCCACACTCGTCCATGTGTGAAACTAAAGGTCCAAACTGGCCCGTTTCTGTGGAAACAGTAGTGAGCTCTGAGAGGCTGGGAGTCTCAGTGGGGGTGCGGCCAGGAAGCAACCAGTGTGAGGCAGCACGCCCCACAGCTCCCATCTGTCCCCCAGCACCACTGCCGGAACTGCGGCCACATCTTCTGCAACACCTGCTCCAGCAACGAGCTGGCCCTGCCTTCCTACCCCAAACCGGTGCGAGTGTGCGACAGCTGCCACACCCTGCTCCTGCAGCGCTGCTCCTCCTCCAACAGCTCCTGAGGCCTTGGACCGCGCCCCCTGGGGCCACCAGCTCTGGGACACAGGACAGTCCCCTTTGGAGCTGGATGGGATGAACTCAGGATCCAGACTTCCTTCACACTGGGCTGCATCACTGGTTTAGGGTCAGTTTAACTTTGTGGTTTTGCTACTATCATTTCATTTTTCACTTTTCCAAAAATTAACCTATTTTGCAGCAGGTGTACCAGTGTAGTGAGCATTCAGTTCCTCTCTCACTGCCCCTTGTGCCTTCCCTGCTTGAGTCCAGAAATGGGCCATTTCACACCTTTGTGAGTATCCCTATTGGCCCTGCAATAAAATCACTGATTTTTCACCCATCTGCGGAAAACAAAGGAGCTTGTGTCAACCTGAGTTGGCCTCTGGAGGGTGCTTCAGAGCAACCCCCATTCCAGAACAAAAGGCCTTTTGGTGGCTATGTTTGAGGTGACGGCCCAGAAGCCTGCTGGGTTCTGGGGTATAGGCTGTGCTCTGCCCAGGTGAGCTAAGTCCATTAGTGGGCACAGGAAGTGACCTTAATTAAGCTTCTCAGCAAAGCTCAGTTGTTCCCCTTACATATGAAGGGGCTGGTGATACAGGTAAGGACAGATGGAGACTCCCAGGGGCTTTGAATTCGGGGGCAGGCAGGTCAGGGCGTGAGCTGTGAGAACCAGCTCGTAGCCGTCCTCCTCGGAGTGCACACAGCAGCAATGACTCCGATGTCTGAAGAACAGTGGCTGTTGAACTACCCGTCTATTCCTAGTCTGGGCCTCCACCCTCAGTGGACTCACCTACTGTCTGCCTGGCACCTCCCACCAGTCCCTCCGGTCTGCTCTCTGCTGGCCAACCTCTGCTGGAGGCCCTGGCTCTCTTTTCCTGGGAGGGCTCTCCCTGCAGAAGGCTCACCCACAGCCTGGCTCAGGTTCCATCAGCTGCTCCCTTAAATCCATCTCTGCGTTATTGGGGAGACAGGAGAACCCGTGAGGTTAGGTCCCAGATCTGTGCAGCCAAACTGCAGGTTTCCCAAGCCTATCAGGGACCAACCCTCCTGAGCGTTCGCTGCACTGTCCCAAACTGCTCTGGCATCAGACACATGTACCTTGTCTTCAGTGCACCCAATTTAGACTCCAGCTTGTGGAGGAGACCCATGGGCAAGTCACTGCACTTCTGAGCCACAGCTCTCATCTGCATGTACAAAAGGAAGCACTTCAGCACTGGTCTCAAGGTTCAGCTGAGTATATGGCTTGCCCACCAGTGTGCCACACTCGGCGTTCTTCCCTTTATCACACCTATTTTCTCCCCCAACAGCATCCCCTACCCAACTCCCAAGCAACAAAGATTCAGCAAGCATCATGCACAAAGGATCCATCTGCCAGTGTCCAATGTTTAGCTGCATGAAAGAGAACTTTTTACTCAGACATCAAACAGCTGTCCCCCAACATGGGCAATGATGGCAGAAGCTCTTAACACAGTGCTTCCTTCTCAGGCTAAAGTGCAGGGGTTCGTCACCTGGCGCTGAGGTGGGGGCTGGCGTTAAAATGCAGATGCAGTACCTGGAGGCTCTGGTTGTCCCTAAGCAGCACCCAGGGTGCTTGTCCACAGACCACAGAGCTCCTGAGCACCAGAATCTCCTGGGTTAGCTCACTTATTAGCTTTACTCCATGTTTCTAGTTCTAGTCCTTTGCCTTGCCTTCCCTTCCCCCTGGTTTTTCAACAAAAATGTTCCTCATGTAAAACAAGCTAACGAAGGACTCGGAGGAGCCCTCCTTTAAACTTCTCAACGCCAAGTGTCTCCACTCCACAGATGTTTAAAAACTCAGCCACAATCTCAGGCGCCACACTAGGGTTAGACTGTAGCGAAACACCAGTGCTTGCACTGAAAGTCATTCATCTCTAAAACAGCCGGACAAGTGACACAACCTATTCCACGTACAACACCTGGGCACCCACAGCCCTGACCTGACAGCGTGGAGCAGCTCAGCAGCCAGCAGAGGGCATTGCAGCAGGGCAGGAGGGCCGCGGGGCCCTCCTGCAGCGTTGCCACACGCAAACTCAAAAGTCAGCAGCCCACCGAGCTGATCTCACCCAGGACAGATGAGAAACCCTTCCACGCCGTCACAGCAAGGCACACATACCAGGCTTCAAAACAGCACAAGCCCAGACGTGCTGCTGAAATCCTCCTCTCAATCCAGCCGAGCATTGGTCAGTGATTTCCAACTACTATGACAAATTCTATAACATGCAATCAATGCTTGATTCATCAAGGGCACTGACCTCTTTTTCCTTAGGTTGTCGAATTAAAAACTGAGAACAGCCATCTAATATGAGTGCCCCGTATCTTGAACCACAAATGTCATACTGAATTGCATCTTATTGGTCATATCAGGTAAGTTTGCATCTGACTGGTTAATTTTTGGTACTAGAAATCCTTATATACAAGCACAGGCAACCTGATTTTTAAGTCACTTTGGAGCAAAATAGTAGATACTTACCATTATTCTTGTAAATCAAAATTGTATATTTTGTCAGTTTTTTTGGCGCATGGCAGAATCTTAGTGCGCGCGCCGTGGGATGGAAAAGGTTGACAACCACTCATCTACAGGGAGGGTAACGAGCAGGAGACCCCACACTGCGGTGGAAGTACCTGTGGAAGGTTTTTCTGGGACTACTTTTAGCTTCCTTGATGCTAAGGGGTATTTTCTAGCAAGTATCAAACATGAAATCTAATCTAGATTTCATTTAATGACTTAAGCTAGTTGTTTTTACTTAGAAATATGTGGTATTCCACCTCAGAACTTTGTAAGAAATTTTGCTCTGAAGTAGTCCTGGGGTTTTAGGATTGAACCAAAAATATAAAAACATCTATCCATGCTGGTGTGACCCAGTGGATTGAGTGCTGGCCTATGAACCAAAGGGTCACCCGTTCAATTCCCAGTCAGGGCACATGCCGGGGTTGTGGGCCAGATCCCCAGTTGGGGGTGCTCAAGAGGCAACCACATATTGTTGTTTCTCTTTCTCCCTCCTTAAAAATCTTAAAAGGAGAAAGAAAAAAAAATTAAAACATCTAGCTCCTAGAGGACACTTCATATTAGAACTCAAAAGATGTTATCCAAGCCCTAGCCGGGTAGAGCTTAGTTGGTTAGAGCATCCCAATCCAAGGTTGTGGGTTTGATGACGTATCAGGGAACATGCAAGAAATCAACCAGTCAGGGCACAAATAAGTGGAACAAATTGGTGTTTCTCTCTAAAACCAGTAAAAAAAAAAAAAAAAAAGGAAAGATGCCACACCCAACTGGGAAGAACAGCTCCAACCACCCTTAGCCTGCAGCACTTCCTTCTCAGTCATGCCGGAAGGCATCCACTGGACATGCAGCATGCAGTAAGGACACGTCCACCTCTGCTTTATGCAAGTGCTTAGCAAGTCAAGGGCGGTAACATATCAGGGTTGGTGCAGCCAAGCCCAATGTACAGCCCTTCCAGCCAGGACCCCAAAGCTACAATTACCTTCAGTTGTATTGGAGGAAGTCTGAAGACATCTATACAACAGCCTCTCTGCCACAGCCAGAGACTTGGACCACTGTCACCTATGCCCCAGGCAGGAATAGAGCACCAAGAAACAGTCCACATGACACTGAAGCACAGACAAGACAAAGTGCAGTTTTTAAAAGGAAGATTTATTTGACAAGTTTCACTTAGCGCAATACACCTAAAAGGAACTCACAATGCAACGAAAGACTTAAATCAAGGCCTTGGAATTTCAAACACCAAGACCAAAATCCTAAAGTACTGGTATTGCGTCTCAAATTTTCCCCATTAACTTAAAAAAAAAAAAAAAAAAAAAAAAAAAAAGCTTAACCTTACGTGCCTTAGAAGTTATTAAATGAAAACTAGAATTAACAAACATGCCAAATGTTTCACTTTTAATTATAGAGACAGCTCCTATATTGAGTTTTACAAAAAAAGCATGTCTTCCAACATGCTTCCAAACAGTGTTCAGGGTAATGTGTAAGAGCAACATTTAACATAATTCAACTTCTTTAACCTAAATATACTTACTGCTTAAGTACATCCTACAAGAGAACTAACTTGAGAAAAGCTAAAAATTGTTTAACAGTTATATAGTTTACTCAACTTAGTTGTTACATCCTAGATGGTATTTGTGTTCAAAAATACTGAACCTTAAGTTTAAAACAATCCTGATTTCCACTTAAAGCATAAATCACAAGCTGGTATTGCAAAACTGTTAAAACTTTTTTTTTTTTTCCATTAAAGTAATATTGACCAAGAGTCAGCGGCAAGGATCGATTACATTCCCCATCCACCACTCATACTGGACATGCTAGATATCCCTCCCATTCCGTTCACTCCCACAGATGCACGGCTTCCATTACTGTAGTAGCTGCTGTTCACTGCTCCTTGGCTGCCTGCAAAGAGATCATTTTGACAAGTCAGGAGAAGTATCACATGATCAGTTAAGTAAAATATAGCATTCAGGAAAAAGTTTAAAAAGTATACGAGTACAAATGGCTGCTGTCCAAGTGGCGAGAAGCATGTTTGGGAAAGGGGACTCCCGACTCCAAACAAGTCTCAATTAATCCCTTCTCTGTAGTACCAACTTGCCAGACTCTTGTGCTATCATTTAGAACAGATGCTTCAGGATCAACATGGAAAATTAAGTTTAAAGGAAAACTAGTGTTTTTCAAAAATTGCAAAATTACTTCATGTTTTTAAGGCTATACAAGGCACTTTAAAAAAATTTACCATAAACATTCACAATGTGTCCATTAAATGGTGTGTGTATGAATAGGGAGCACGGGGCAGTCTCTTGCTTTTCCTATTCATGGTGGGCAGGAAGTGAGACAACGAAGTGGGACTAACGGCAACTCACTGTGCCCAAAATGGCAGCCTCCATGGAGTTAAGTCAGAGCCATTGACTGCTATAAAAATAGTATTAGCACAACATATCAGTATTTGCTATTGGGAATTTATATTTTTTGAGAAAATATTTACCTATGCAATGTTTGATTGAAAATCACTGGAGTTTTCCTGTAAAACTTGGTCTGCAAAAGGATTTTGTAGGGTAAGACTATAACACCAAAATCACCATTCTTTAGACCAATTGAAAAAAAATAAAACCAAACCTAGGTTAAACTGACTAGTAAATACAGTCCTAAACCCCAACCACCGTTTTACTCTTTCCAATTCTCCCTCCATCTAAAATGGATTTAATGCTAACCAAAAGGCAGGAAAAAAAATCAACAACGTAGTTAACTTAGTGTTTTAATAAGTGGAGGCAGATGTTTTCTAGATTATTATTCCAAGTTGCATATTTAATTTATTGAACACTTCCCCCTCCCAATGATTGGTTCTGAAAATTAAACTATTAAAAACAGATTTTATAATAGGATCAAAAGCATACATTAATAACCCAATTCACCAAAAAGGGAGAGCCTACATATTCCCCCAACTAAAGAACTCTACCTAAAACTTATTGTAAGTATACTAAATACACACTTACCATATCCGCTCATGCTGCTCTGGCCACCGTAGCCGCCTCCATAACCACCACTCAGCTGCTGGCTGGCTGGGCCTCCATAACTGGACTGGTTTGCTGTTAAGTTAAGAGAACATTAGAATCTTATCCGCTATGTAATGTGGTACCTGGTGGTACCGGGCTTGTAATTCTAAATCTACAATTTTTAGTCAATCTTACACTATAACCTTTGCCTATTTTCTATGAACAGACTACCATCCTATCATTTGAACTAGTCAAACATTTATAAACCAACTGGTCAACAGTATACACATCAGCAAGACTAAATCCACATTCCATAGAGGCATTTTGAGAAAACCTTATGAAACTGCTTGACTGGATTTAGTGGGATGGTTCCCCATAATTTGATACATTAAGGTTATGTCAATACACAAGTATCACTGTACACCTAATATATGCTCAACTAATTATGTCCAGAAACTTAAATTACTTTGATTCTGTGCTTTTTGCTGTTATTTAGATTTATACTTTGTAGACAATCCAACTAGTTTCTTTCTGTAATCCCTCCCCCAAAAGTACTTAAAAACTAACTTAGATATCTATTCTAAGTTTCATGTAACTCAAGGATTTAACTGACACAAAATTCAAATCAAAACTTCTTCCTTTGCTTAACTTAATTATGCTAAACTCATTAATATAAATTAACATATAATTGACTTATACAAATACAAATGTTTTGGTTTTTAAAAAAACTAACGATATTTACACAAGCCCATGCCTCCCATCATTTGGCTACCATAAGCACCACCGCTTGCTCCTGCTGTAGAATTCAAGAAGAGTTCTACATATCTGTGTTCTGAAATGAGAGAAAAGGTATACAAGGTTAGCTTAAAAAAAAAGACACTAAAGTGATATTTACACAAACCCATGCCTCCTAGCATTTGGCTACCGTAAGCACCACCGCTTGCTCCTGCTGTAGAATTCAAGAAGAGTTCTACATATCTGTGTTCTGAAATGAGAAAAAAAAAGTTTGAAAGTGTTTGTTGGTGAAAGAAAAGATAAAACACTAAATTCTTAAACAAGACGATGATCTGAACTTCAAATATTCTTTTGGTTAATAAAAGATTCTAGCTGCTTCACTCAGGAGATTAACTATGCACCTTTCCAAAAGTAACCTTTTGTTTTAAACATTCATTTAAGTTGCTTTCAATTTTTTAAAGGATATACTTCAAGTCAATGCTTTGTATCACAAATCCTTTTCAATTAAGTAATTTTAAAAACCCACCAAAATTTTTAAAACTCATTCCCAAGAGCTAACCTATTATCAGGAAACATTTCTCACACATCCTTACTATTCCTCTATGATAAATTCCACTTGACCACCTGTGAAGAGTCCCAAAAGCCCAGGCTGGGTAGCTCAGTTAGTTAGAACATTGTCCTGATACACCAAGGTTGCAACTTCAATCCCCAATTAGGGCACATACAAGAATCAACCATTGGATGCATCAATAAGTCAAACAAACAGACGGCTCTCTCTCTCTCAAATCCATTAGAGTCCCCAAGATATTTAAACCACTTACGCATATTTGCTTTGTCTTTCGACATAGCTGCCACAGCATCTTCATGAGTTGCAAACTCCACATCTGCTTCACCAGTTACTCTGCCATCAGGACCAATTTCAATATGTACTCTCACAGGGTTGAGCGGTGAAAAAAACTAAATACAAGGTATTTCAGAGAATCCAGTCAACTTTCTAATGTTACAAAAATTTGTAACATGCTGTTTCACTTGAGCAGTATAAAGACCCAGTTTTTACTGCTATACCAATAGCTGACTTGTGAATTTATCTTAACTTACGTTATAAATGTCATTTTCAGTAGCTCTGTAAGGTAATCCCCGCATGTGTACACAGTGTCCAGTTGTGCTCTGGAAGGTAGAGCCACCGTCCCCGTATCTGTGGTCAGACATTCCTGAAAAACAGTAATTGAGGTCTAGATGGAAAAGAGTGTAAGTATCCTTCAGTTGGAAATTCAATTCTTACCTTACCTCTTCCAAATCTATCTGACCCAAAACCATAGCCATCGTTATAGCCATTATAATCATCATAGCCTCCATAACCTGAAAGACAAAAAGCACAATCAAATCAAATAAAAATCACAAAGAACCACCCTCGTGACACCTGCATATTCTCACGTACCTCCACCATAAGCACCACGCCTCATCCTCTCAAAGCCAGCTCCTCTGCCAATGCTGTTATACCCTCTGCCAGCCCCAGGTCTGTCATAGGGACCTGGCCGCTGCATGGCCATAAGCTTTCGTGGTGGATCATAATGAGTTCTAACTTCAGCTCGACTGCTCTTAAAGATTTCGATATACCTAAAGCATTGTTCACGAGGGAAGGGAATGGGGAGGGGAGAGAAAACATTAGTCCACTCATACAGGTATTTAGTTACACAAGAAAACAATGTAGTCATAGCCATGAAACTGACTAATATTTAAAGCCAGATTTCTTATATTTGCATAGGCAATGACCAGAAATTCACTCAATTGTAAGATTATTTTATGTAAACTTTATAGAAAACTCACTCCTCTGTGGCAGAGAGCCCACCCTTAGGGGTGTAGAGAAGAGTACTGTAAATGTTTTAGGAGGGAAAGATTTCCACTCAACTTTCAACATTTCATGTCTTAAATCCTTTGGCAGCATGTATAGCAAGTAAGCTAAAAAGTCAGCCTCCGCCAACAGTCTAGCCCACACTACACATTTCCTTTCGCCAATAAATACCCCAGCCTATGCTTTTAGTAGGAATCAGCATAGGTAAGCGCATGCTTCAATGAAAAATAGTCACAAGCAAAGAGAATAAAACCTTTTGTGACAATTTCTTGAAAGCTATGCTTATTAATACATATGCAGAATATATTTATACAGCAAGAAAGATTGTTGCATTTCAACTTTAAAAACAAGATCAGAAAGTATCACATTTTCTTATGGTAATATTAATTTACTATGTGGGTGTTATTACAGCTAAAGCCACATCTGCATTACACTTTTTTTAAAGCCATAGTCTCTCAACTCAATTGACTGTGGTTAAGTAGGAATTATACAAAACTGTGAAGCAGACCAAATTAACTGAGGACAATTTCAAAACCTAAAATGTAATCTGAATGCATTACAGGACTTTGACATAGGTAAAGTTTTACAATTGTGGCCAAACATCAATTAATTGGGACCAAGAAATAGATTAATTTCTTCTAAGCAGAGAGAATATGGATTTAATTGTTTACCATAAGAAAAGTGACAAATCCAACCAACCATCCATCCCCACCTGTGCCCTATTCTTTCCTTGTGTTTCTTTAGAGCCTTTTCAGCTATTTCCTGTGAAGCAAACTGCACGAAGGCCTCCCCCGTACTCCTCCCCTGGAAGTCCACCGGCAATGTTATCCCATTTGGCACGATTTCCAACCCTTCAACCCAAGGACAAATAACCCCAGTAGGGGGGCAATATTAACATCACAAGCCCAGAAATGATTCTTCTTATAGCTTTAAATAAACCAGAACTTTAACTTTAGGTGAACGGTATGCTTTCAACAAGTACTTTTTTAAAAATAAGCATTGCAGTAATATGAAGTTCCATTATAACTAAATATAACAATTCTTAACACACCCCATGGCACAGTATTTAAGGAAAAAAATTTGCTGAACACAGGATGCATCAAGAATTCAACAAATACAAACACTTTTATCTACTTAACTTAATGTTGAAAATTACACAAGAATTTAATAAAGTTTTAAGCATTAAATACAACAGTTTTACTAAATTCAAGAAACACCTTTTACCTTACTATATTATAGTTCAATGTTTTAAGTTAGTGGAACTTCAAAATTTTAAAATTTACACATTTAAACATTTTATACACAAATTGAAACATTGCTTAAGTACATATCATCGACAAACATATGATCTAAACTTGCAACAAACAACTGCTCTAGACAGCACAGGCATGCAGCTTATGCTCTAACAGTAGCATGATTCACTTCTGGAAATTCCGTCTATGAAAAATCCTTTCCGTGGATACATTCCCAAGCTTACAAAAAGGGCTTAAAGCACTTTCCTAGAAGATATGAAATTATGTTCATATTTAACGTTGACAGCATTAAATTCTCACCAATTTAGACAAAACAATCAAAACAAACTGCATTTCAAAAATTCTGGCAAAAGTATTAGGACTTGATACATATCTAACAGTCAGAATTTTAATACATACTGCCCTAAACCATGAAAGGATTTCTTGTTCTTAATTCCAGTTTATCACATTATGAATATCAAGTAATAGTACTTAAGATGTATGACTGAACATTCTACTAAACATACAGTTTTATCAGCTCTTCAGCATAAAAACACTCAAATACTTTAGGCCCAGAACAACTTTAAAATACTTTCTGTATTTCAGATACTAAGACTATATATCCAACCTGGTCTTTGACTTTCAATTAAGTTTAGAATTCTGACTAAAACAGATGCTGCCTTCAGCTTTTCTGCATGACAATTAGACCATTAGAGACATTTCTGGCCCCAGGACTCAATGTGTCTTAAAACAGACACCTGCCATGAACTATATCACCTCACTCACACTCATCTAATGTTAAGGGATCTTACCTTTACCTTGAAGTGCTTTGCTGACAGCATTGTGAGGAAAGTAGTTAACCTGTTGAGGACAATCCTCAAAGACCTACTCTGAACTACAACACTAAACATAGGCAAAGTTAGCATTTTGAAGTACTTAATTTCCACCATTAAGATGGGCATAAATTATTTGAAGGTCTCCAGGAAGAAGAAAATATTAATTCATCTACATATACTCACAACCTGTTTAAGTATCTAAGCTACTCAACTTTAAGGTCTATTAAATCGTGTTGCCAGAGCTAGCCAAAACTCACTGCTCAGCAACACACACGACTACATACCTGAGAAGAACTGAACAATCTCTTCCTTGCTACATCCAAAGGGGAGTCCTCTAAGCCGCACAAAGCCATCATTGGCCGTGTCAGGACTATTTGGACCAGTATGCTTCAACACCCAATCCATTTCAACGTTGTTTGACTTGAATACTGAAAGAGGTGCTTAGAATTAGTCAATTTTGGAAAGTTAGAGAACGAAGTTCAGACTTCCTGGGTCTTTAGATAATTTAGGAAGAGCTGCCACAAACTCCCTTAGGTGACCATTTCCATGCGGTCAAATACCTAAAATTCAGAAGGGGTAAAATAAATCTCTCTGTTTCATGTTTTTACTGTTACTAAGGCAACATAAATCAAACCTTCAACATATCTGTGTCCCATAGTTTCTCTGTCTTTTTTCAGGGCCAATTTGACGTCCTCTTCTGATTCGAGTTCAACAAAAGCCTCGCCACTCGGTCTGCCTTCTCTGGTGTAGATGAAACGAATACCTTGAGCCCCATTTTGAATTTTGCAGTCTGGAAAGAAAACAACCGTTAATACAGAATTTAAAACTTAAAACCACCTCTGGGTGATACAGACAAAATGCCTGTTCATGCCCCTACTGCAAAGTAGATCCCATGCAAAGACTAAATTGACCAAGATATTACTGACACCTAGTCTCTTTGTAGTGATTAAGCAGTTATCCTCTCCAGATCAAACTTTATTCCCTAAATGATACAACCCCAATCCATCAATAAAATCCAACATTCAAAGCAGTTTCTTAACAAAATCTCCAAGTTCTCACTACCCATGTGTTTCCATTAGTATTATTTGTAACATCTCGGTTAAGTCTAGCCTTGTTATTTAAATGCATTTTTCTTAATATACTTAATACCAACTTTTGGTCTGAGACGGTTGACCATTTTACCTTACTAGCAGCAACATTACAACCCAAATTTCAGAGCCAATACTCACCTGAAAGGGGATCTATGTTACAAAGCTAAAATGCTCCAAGTTGCACAGCTGAAGCCAAACCCAGTCTTGCCCAACTGCAAGGTGGCTTCCAGTGTATTTGGTTCTTGTTTTACAGGTCGTTTTCCATTACCAACACTAAATTCAGATAGTAAGTCAATACTACAAGTGTCCTTCCAATACCTGCAGAGTTCTTCCAAATAAATCTTTTATCAGTCTAGTCTTACACTAATGGGAACAAGGACATCACGGCAGACATCATTCAGGAAACCTACACACTCGGGGAGAAAGCTAGGAGGCAAGGTCACTGCCTGGTCTTCAGTGTCCTCAACTGTCCAGTGAGCCATAACCACCAGATGGGCCATAGCTCAATTACCCAATCTTGACGAGCAAAACTGTCTGAAATTAAGAAACGACAGTTTTAACTCGACGCACTAAAATGCCCCCTTTTCAAGGACACGCGAAAAAAGTAATGTTGCTATAATTTAAGGTTTTCCCAAGCGTTACTATTATCTGCCCGACCACTGGGCAATTTTCTAAAGGCTGAAGGGAAAACCCGATTCGCTCTCTCGAAGACATCCGCACCAGTGCCAGCGACTACAGGTAGGCGAAAGGAAAAACGCGCGGAGGCCACACGGTCTCCGGGCGCCGGAAGGCGGGAGGGCGGGGCTTCCGCAGTTTCCATTGCGTAACGGCGGCCGCCCGGGCGCCAGCGGCCCGGCGGGAACGGCTGCGCCCGCGCCCCGCCAGGGGGCGCCCCGGCCCGCCCCGCCGCCTCCCCGAGCGGCCGCCCGGTGGCCCCTGCCGCGCACTCCAGCCTCCGCTTTAAACTTACCAGAGAAAAACCGCTGCACTTCGTCCGCCGAGCAAGACCAGGGCAAGCCCCGGACCTTCACCACGAACCCCTCCCCGCCTTCGGTGCCCAGCATCATCGTCTCCGGTGGGTCTTGGCGTCCGCACAGACTGCAGAGAAGGGGTGAGGGTGAGACCTGGGGACTGCTCGGACCGAACTCCCTGCCGCCCGCGGGGGCCGCCGGAGCCGCGGCGCCTCGGGAAGAACAAACCCGCGCCCAAGTCCCAGTCGCAGGGAGTCCACCACCAAATATGCCCTTACGCCGGCGGGCAGGCCTCCCAAGCCGCCCTGGGCACTAGTTAAGCGGGACTCCAGCCGCAGGGGGTCCGGCCGGGCGCCAGCGTGGAGGGAGGGAAATGGCGGCCGCGCTTCCGCTCCGCCTCCTCAGACATCTCACACAATAGAGACGGCGCGGCCTGCAGGCCCAGCGGCCCCGCCGCCGCTCGGCGAGCCATTCCTGGCTCCCAGCGGCAGCCCGTACCTCGCAAAGGCGCCCCCAGGCTCTACAGAGATCTGGAGGCAAGTAATCTTCGCAAAAGCGGCACCCTCAGGGGCCCCTGGCCGGCACACACCGAGCAACAAGCACCCACCTGATCACCCGACTTCAGCGTGGCTGAGTGAAATGGCCAGCGGGCGCCTGCGCAAGCTAAATAAGGCCCTTTGAACAAGCTCTGCGCAAGCGCAGCCCGCTACCGCCCCGCCCCCTTGCGTCACACAGTGCTCAGACGCAGGCGTACTCTCAAGAGCCGCCCACCTCCAACCAGCAAGTTATTATGCCGGAGCTTTTGTGCCTCAGCCCCTCCCACCCTCATAAACCCTTTGGGCTTTTTTGCGCTTGCGCTTTGTCGAGATTATGGAACACCGAACTTCAGCGGTTTATTATCCAGTTTTCTGCGCATGCGTCTTCCTTCAAACCGTTCTCTCGCTTTACCCGCCGGAGTGGGGGAGGGGAATGGCGGCAGTCAGTTCCTTATCGGCGCGGTACGAGAATCCCCGGCTGTGGGTGGGGCTGAGGTGGCGGTCCTGGCCGATCCGGAAGGACTGGGGCTCCCCACCCTCTACCCTCCTTCTGTCCAGAGCCTCTGTCACCAATAGGGCCTCGCGTTAGGGCTGCGGAGCTGCGCTCGCTCCTTGCCCAAAGCCACCCCCGCGGCGCCTGGAGCTAGTCCTAGCAAGTGTGCCTCCAGTTACCCTTACCTGCCTCTGACGGGCCTGGGGCCCCGGCCCGCGCAGGGTCCCGGTGCCCCTTGCTCGGGCCCGTACCCCGCTTTTCCCCTAACGAACTCGCACCCTGCGACCCCAGCTGCCCCGCCCGAGGGTCCGCGGGCCCTGAACGCGCCGCGGGCGTCTCTCACGAGGTTTCACCGGGTGCCGCGTTGCGCGGCGCGGCGCGGCGCGGCGCGGCGCGAGCTCGGGCTGAGCCGCAGGTGCACGCCAGGCCCTGCTGTCGCGAGCGGATTCCCTCTGAATGCTCCCAAGGCTATATAAACAATTACGTCCGTTTATCGGGTGGAGGTCCTGAGTTCTGCGAGCCTCCGGGGTCACTCTATGTGCGCATATAGCTCATAATAATGATGAGGATTTCCAGCAGCACCGCGAGAAACGGGCAATGCCCGTAGTCTCCCAGGCCTCCCCTTGTCTGATCTCGGCTGCGCGCCGCACCTCGGGCTCGGTGGACACAGGCAATAAACAATTTCACCATAAGGCAGTGTTGAGCACTGCCACAGGGGTACCTAACAGGAAAGGAGAGGTACTTGCGAAGCATGTTCCCACCCATACCACGGTTTAGAGGCCAAGACAGTTCTGACAGGTTTGAGAAAACTGAAGAGGACCTCCAAGGAATAAATGGAAGGTGATCCAAGATAGGATCCCAGAAGTTGCAGGGCCTGATCTTGAAAGGCCTTGGCAAGGGCGTTAACTCCAAGTGCAGGGCAGGTCTTCAGCCGTAAGCGATAGCTGTTTTTAAGCAAAACTGTGAGGGGGATGTAAATAGAACAGGCAGGGTGAGTAATGCTACTTGCCCTCAGCTGCAAATGGAGCCAGAGGAAATGAAAGGCATTTTTGCTGAAGTCACCAAGATGTGGAACTCTCAAGTGTTCCAGACAGGAGGTCTATGTCTGGGTACTTCAAAAGCAAGGAGAACTCTCTTTGTTCTTAGGTTCTGTCTCCAGGACATCATACATCCTGGAGGTGCCTTCTCCTTCTCCTTCTCTTTCTCCTCCTCTGCCTTTTTTAAAATTTATTTGATTTGAGAGAGAGAGGTAGGGAGAGAGAGAAAGAAACATCAATCCATTGTTGGTTGCTTTTTGTATGTGCCCTGACCTGGGATCGAACCCACAACCTTAGCATATAGGAACGATGCTCCAACCAACTAGGTCAAGGCCTGGAGGTGTCTTTCTAATAGGTGACAGCATTTGAGAGCTGTGGTCTTATTAAATGACCTAAGAACACTGGTTTCTGATTAGATGAAGGAAAAGCCCTGTTCCCCTGGTAGTGTATTAAAAATTATAGATCATGTTTTTACCTTTTAATAACATGGCCACACTTCTAGGGTTTTTGTCCTAATTTTCTTCTGTCGTTTTCTGTAATAAGAGTAAATGTAGAATCATCATAGAAAAATTAGGTAATTTCCTCAGGATAAATTTCTAGAAGTAAAATTACTCAATGAAAGTTAGAATCTGAGTATTTTTAGGGCTACTACTAATAAAAGGGTAGACTATTAACAGCCTCCTCTGATGTGGGAGGCTTCCATGTCCCCATTTTCCTGGAACTAAAAATTTCCTTTCCTCTAATCTTTGCTGATTTCATACTGAGAAAATTTACATCTGTTTGATTACTACGGAGGTAGAATAATATTATACATTTATAGCCAATTTCCTCATATAAATTATCAGTTTGACTTCTTCCTCTAGCGAGCTTTCAGTCTTTACTGTTCACCTACGGCCATAGTTGCCATAAACATTCTTCTGTTCACTTTTCATTGTTATTGATTTTTTTTAAAAGATTTTATCTATTTATTTTTAGACAGATGGGAAGGGAGGGAGAAATAGAAGGAAACATCAATATGTGGTTGCCTCTCACACCCCTCAACTGGGGACCTGGCCCACAACCCATGAATGTACCCTGACTGGGAATCGAACAGGTGACCCTTTGGTTCACAGGCCGACACTCAATACTATGAGCCATACCAGCCAGGGCTCCTTTTAGTTTATTGGTCTTTAATTTTGAAAGCCCTTTCCCATACAGACATGAAGCACATTTATTCATCAATCTTTTTCAGCAATTCTAAAAACTTTTTTTTTCAGTTTATTTCTTTAAAATAGAGATGTGTCTTAAAAACCAATGGCAGAGATAGTTTAATTGGCAACAATTTTTTTTCTTACTGGTACCTGAAATAATGATATATCTTAAAATTGACAGCTTAGACTTGAAAACTGGTATATTCTACTTTTTTCTTTATTTTTTTGTGGTGACCCATCACAGCTAATAAAATTATGTTTTTATAGATTTTTAATGGTGTGAAGAAATGTTTGTGATATGATGGCATGTGGGAAAGAGAGGAGAATACAAAATTAACAAGCGGCATATCAACCATGTAAAACTATGTTAATGTTGTATTGAAATACTGTGGCACCAGCGCAGAAAGAGAGTGTTCAATGGGGCAAAATCTAGAAGGAGGTCCAAGATGTATTTGAGAATCCGTGTGATGAGGTGATATTTCATATCAGAACGGGGAGAATTTTCAACATATGGTGCGGCTCGGTTGCATGAAAGAATGGAAAGCTGGGTATCGAACAGACACTTATGTACCGAAGTTCATGGAGGTATTACTCACAGTAGCTAAAAGGCAGAACCAGCACAACTGTCCATCAATAGGAAAACCAGTTATATGCAAGCCACAGAATATTATTCATCTTTAAAAGTTATGAAATTCTGACACGCTACAACATGGATAGACTTCGAAGACATTCAGTAAAATAAATCATACACAAAAGCTCAAATAGCGTACAATTCCACTTGTATCAGGTGCCTAGAATGGGCAAATTCCTAGAGGCAGAGAGTAGAACAGAGGCTACCGGGGGCTGGGCGAGCTCCGGTTTATTGGGTAGAGATGTTCAGGTGGAGACGATGAAAAGGTTTTGGAGTTGGATAGTGGTGATATTTCCGACACTGTAAATGAACTTAATACCACTGAATTGTGCACTTAAAAATGGTTAAAATGGTATTTTATGTTATGTATATTTACCATAATTAAAAAAATGAAGTAATTTAGCCACCAATATATACTGAACGCGTGGCTCAGTGAGCGAGCTGGCTGAAGCCCCCGGAAGCCAGGGCCAGAACCCAGAAGGTTCAAAACCGCCGCTTCGGGAGAGCCTGCCCCCTCCGCGAGGAAGTCCCGCCTGCCGGGCGCTGAGCGGCACCCTTTGCAGCGCTGGAAGTACCCGAATTCACATTGACTGGTGAAATGGTTGTAGAGCCCTCAGGAGGCTCTTATACACACCACAACCATCACACAGCCGCGCCGCTGCGTTGGCCTTGGGACCCTTCCCCGTGCTCTAACTAACCACTGGTCCGCCGTGGCTGTCTTTGCAACCTCCAGCTTCACATTTGGAAGAGGAGCGGAACGTCGCGCCCTGACGTTCTTAGTCCCACCACTCAGAATTGTGAAGCTTATGTGCGAGTAATGTGCGTTTACCACTAAAACAATTGAAAATACCGAGAAGAAAAAAATATATTACCCATGCACCCACCATTTAAAGATAAAGTCCCTGTAAACATTTTGGATTATATCTTTTCCAGATATATGAACACATATATAGAGGGTGGGGCAAAAGTATTATAGTTGTGAGTACACAAAACAGATTATTCTTGTATTATTATTTACTGATTATTGTGTTCTTTTCCATACAAACAACTGTAACATACTTTTGCCCATCCTGTGTGTGTTTGTGTGGGCGCGTGTGTGTATTTTTAAATCCTCGCCTGAGGATATGTTCATTGATTTTAGAGAGATACTATTGACATCTAGGTGATAGAGGCCAAGATGCTGCTAAACATCCCAGGATACACAAGCCAGCCCTCCACAACAAAAAATTGTCAGCCCCTGCTATGGCTGATGTAGCTCAGTGGATTGAGTGCCAACCTGGGAACCAAAAAGTCACTAGTTCAATCCCTAGTCAGGGCACTTTCCTGGGTTGCAGGCAGATTCCCAGTTGTGGGTGTGAGAGAGGCAACCAGTGGATTCTCTCACACACCAATGTTTCTCTCCCTCTCTTTCTCCCTCCCCCGCTCTCTAAAAATATAGAAATAAAATCTTTAAAAAAAATTATCAGCCCCCTGTATTGATAGTGTTGCGATTGAGAAACCCTACTCTTCAAAAACACAAAACTGAAATACCTTTCTAACGTGTTAAAGATTTCATAATAAATACTTAAATATAACACAAATTAAATATTAGAAGAAAGAATAAAAGAATATTTATGTAACTTTGGAGTGGGAAATAACCTCCCTAAACAAGTCTTGAAACCAAGAAGCTAAAAAACAAAATACACATTTGACTACACACAAATTTTTAATTTTTAAGAAATATTTATTTATTTTTAGACAGAAGGGAAGGAGGGAGAAAGAGAGAGAGAGAAACATCGATGTGTGGTTGCCTCTCAAATGGCCCCCACCAGGGACCTGGCCTGCAAACCAGGCATGTGCCCTGACTGGGAATAGAATTGTGACCCTTTAGTTCGCAGCCCGCACTCAATCCACTGAGCTACACCAGCCAGGGCCAAATTCTTAATTTTTCTAGGAAAAGAAAATATAACAAGGAAATATATAAGCATAAGCAAATGATAGGCTGAGAAAATATTTATAAAATATGTGGGAAAAAAAGAGCGAAAAGCCTTAATAGATACGATGGTACCTCCAATTTAACAGACCAATAAGAAAACAGGATGTAAATGATCTAAAGTTTATGAATAGTGGTTCAACCTCACAAGTATTCAGAGAACAGCAAATTAAAGCAGTAGTAGGATTGACAAAGATTAAAGAATAATTCAGCCCGGGCTGGTGTGGCTCAGTGGATTGAGCTCAGGCCTGTAAACCAAAAGGTTGCCATTTGGATTCCCAGTCAGGGCACATGCCTGGGTTGTGAGCCAGGTCCCCATTTGTGGGCATGTGAGAGACAACCACATATTGCTGTTTCTCTCCCTTTTTACCTCCCTTCCCTTCTCTCTAAAAATAAATAAATACTTTAAAAAACATAAAGAATGATTCATGTCCATAGTCCCTTATCTGCAATCCAAAATTCATAGTTCTGAAGATTAGAAAGCTGTCTGGACTTTGTTAAGTTTAAGGCCAATTTATTTAGCAGCAAAACTTAACCTGAGCTAATCTGGGGGTGTTTGCAGTCTTGCCTCATCCTGCTTGGGGAGAGTGTTTTCTATGCTCTGCAGTAGAACTGTGAATGAGTGTGCTCGATTAGGCAGTGCTTCGGCAGACCTCACTGGATGTCATATCGTTTCCTAAAAGCCAGGAAATTCTGCATTCTGAAATACATGTAAAGATTTCTTCTTTTTTTTTTCAATCCTCACTCAAGGACATTTTTCATTGCTCTTAGAGACAGAGGAAGGGAGAGAGAGAAAAACGCTGATATAAGAGAGAAACATCAAGTAGTTGCCTCCTGTACACACCTGGACTGGGGATCACCTGGCCCAGATGGGGGACTAAACCTGCAACCTAGGTATATGCCCTGACTGGGAACCCAATCCACAACCTTCTGGTTACCAGACAATGCTCCAACCAACTGAGCCACACCAGCAAGGCAGGGTTTTGAACACGAGTTTATAGATCCAGCCCTGACCGGTGTGGCTAGGTTGGACATTGTCCCGCAAAGTGAAGGTTCTATTCCCAGTCCAGGCAGGTGCCTTGGTTGCAGGTTCAGTCCCTGGTCGAGACATGTGAGAGAGACAACTGGTTGATGTTTCTCTCTTACATCCACATTTATCTCCCTCTCTTTCTCCCTCCCTTCCCTGTCCCTAAACATAATAAAATTTTTAAAAAATATTTGTAGATCTATGATCTCCAGGCCTGGCAAGGATGCAGAGTGAGAAAAGTAGCCATTGACTGATTTTCAAATATTAAAGCAGCCTTGCATTCCTGGAATAAATACTACTCAGTTGTGATGTATTATCCTTTTATATTATAACGTTTGGTTTGATTTGCTAATGTTTTATCAGAATGTGTAAGTCTATATTCACAAGGGCTATTGGTGTGCAATTTTCTTTTGCCAGATTTGGTAATGATTTTTGCCACATTCTGTCCTAGGTGATGCTGGCCTCCACAGAGGCACTGAGCCAGGAGTGTGCCCCTCCTCTGTTTTCCGCTAGTGTTTGTGTGAGATTGATGTTTATTTCTGCTTGATAAAATTGACCAGTGAAACCGTCTCGGCCTGGATTTGTTGGTTTTTTGGGGGGGACAGGGGAGGTGTGGATAACAAATTAAATTCTTATATCTTTTTTTTCCTTTTTACCTGTATTTCTTTTTAACAAGCCCCAAGGCAAATATCTCCAGGTCTAGTCTCCTGGGTCAAAACTTGGTCACGCGCTCAGCCCCAGCCAACCAAGGCCAGTGAGATAGTTCTGCCAAGAATACCTGAAGTTAAGATTTGGATTTACCCCTAGATCAGACAAGGGACACCTGTGAGGGTGGAGCCCAGTCACAGTTCTGCTGGCAAAGAAGCAAGGACTAGGGTTACACGGGTAGCCTAGTGTCTGCTACAGAATAAGAAAGGAAAAAAGAAGAAAATTTGAAAGATGGAGGAGTTGGCCAAAATGCTAAATTAAATCCAGATTATCACGGTTATAGGGCAAGATTGTTCTGTTTCCCTTCAATATGAATGGGGCACACAGCTCACAAGTAGAAAACAGCTTGGTAGCACACCACAATTTCAGTTAGCTTTTGAACGGTTCACCCCAGTCAGGATCTGTCCGGTCCATCCATCAGTCAGGAGGTAGGCGCCCTCCCCCCCACCTGCTGCACTGGGCCTGGCCTCCTTACCTTTCACACCCATCCCCAGCTCCCCCATTCAGGGTTTAGCCTGCTGTCTGGTAAGACCAGTGTTTGGTCCTGGAATTCAATATTTATTCCAGAGTTGAGTTATACTACTGAGACAAATGAGTCTATGACCCTGGGCTAGTACAACAGATAAAGGAAGGCTGTTGTCAGGCCCAAGGGCAGGGCAGAGTTCCTGGAAGTGGTGTCAGAGGGAACCGTTGAGGGCACCTTTGAGCAGAGCGGAAGGAACCCAACAGTGACAATCACAGTCACAAGGAGGGACACTCACAAGCTGGGGAGCCGGACTGGGGAGGAGAGGAGGGAGGGTATACAAGTTCAGGCAGTTTCAATGACTGTTTCAGGGCCAGACCTCAATACTGGGCGCCTCGCCGTTTCTGCCTCAATGGGGCCTCTCAGCAACCCCACATCTCCACGAGATTGAGACGTGCACGGTCAGAAAGCCAGCGGGTGGGCAGAGCCGATGTGGACTCCAGGCTTGTCCAAATCAGTGCCCCTTTCACCCAGCCAGCCAGTTTGATGGCCAAGGGCACCTGGCCAAAAGGAACACTAGAGGAGCTGCAATCCAGGGGAGAAGCGCTGGGATTCAGACCAGTGAGGCACCCAAGGGAGAGCAGTCACCCAGATTCTCAAAGCGCCCCAGGAGCCCGTTGGAACAAATCAATGCAATCCCCCAGCCCGCCCCACTCAGGAACGGTGGAGCATCTGCAGGAGGCGCAGCTCAGCCCGGGCCCGCATGGCCAGCAGGGGGCGCCCCAGCCGGCGCTGTAACCCCAGCCCGGGGAAGGCTGTGCGTGGTGGGACCTGGGGAGGTTATTTCAGCCTGGGGAAGTGGGTGAAAACTATCGTCACAGATTCCCGTGTGGAACTGAACTGGTACAGGGTAAGGATTTTTGCTTTTCATTTTCAACTCTGCTCTTTATATTCTAAACATACTGATTGACAAATTTACAAGCTTGTGTTAATTGGATCAAATGCACTGTGTGTCTGACTTGGCCTTGCTTCCCTGGAAAGCAGAGTCTGGGGGGACTTGATTTAGGAAGTGACAGTAAGGAGTGTAAGTGACCAGGAGAAGAGAGCGAGCCAACATCAGCCCGTGTTACCAAGGTGATCCCCCACACAGTCCCCACCACCCCAGGGGGAACTTGAAGCAATGTCTCTTGGAACTGGCCTCAGGTCCGAGGGGAGAGTCTGTCCAGTTGCAACTGTGCACAGCCTGCCCAGGATGGTCTCCCAGTGGGAACTGAAAGTGAGAAAAGGTGAGCAAGGGAGTCTGAAGAGGTACACTGACCTCAGAACCCCACCTGAGAAAGGGACCTAGGGGAAACAAGGGGAACCTGGAGAACCATTCACAACCGAGACAGGGCTCTTCACTTCAGGACCGCTTCTACTACAATGAGCTTTGGGGGAGGGAAAAGGGGGATAAGAGGGAAAAGAAGGGGAAGGGTCATCAAGGAACATGTGGAAAGGACCGATGGACAAAGCCAAAGGGGGGAAGGACTGAAGGTGGCATGTGGGGGTGGGGGAAGGAAATGCAGACCAACAATTTTTTTAAAAATGAGCTTTGGGAGGGATTCTGAGAAGTGGGATCACTTGCTTAGATTAGGCAAGGCATGTGCAACTTCACTGCACATTGTCCAATCTTCACAAACAGCAGGTTGTACCAATTTGCCTTTCCTGAGACTTGTGTGAATGCCAGCTGCCTGCAGTCTTGCCAGCAGAGTGTGCTGCAAACCTGTAAGTTTTAGCTGAGAAATGACATCTTAGTACATTTTTATGTTGCATTTCTGTTATTATAAGCAAAATTGAGCATCCCATCTTATGCACAAGAATTTTCAATACAATATTAACTGCATTAGCAAATTATAGGAAACACAAAACCACAATGAGATACCACCTCATACCCATTAGTATGACTATTATTAAAAAAACAAGTGTGCGCGCAGGGCATTGAGCAGCGAGCGGCCTGTGAACGGAAGGGTTGCGGGTTCCATTCCCGGCCAGGGCCCCAGCTGGGGGTGTGCAAGAGGCAGCCAGTCGATGTGTCTCTCGAGCATCGATGTTTCTCTCCCTCTTTTTCTCCCTCCCTTCTCGTCTCTCTAAAAATAAATAAATAAGATCTTTAAAAACACACATACAATTGTAGCCCAGAGCATCAACTCAGTTCAATCCCCTGTCAAGGTACATTCAAGAATCAACTAATGAATGCATGAATAAGTGGACCAATAAATTGATGTTTCTCTCTTTCTCTCCCTCTCTCTCTCAAATCAATCAATTAAAAAGAAGTGTTGACAAGGATGTGGAGAAATTAGAACCCTGGTGCACTGTTGGCAGGAATGTCAGGTGGTGCAGCCACTGTGGAAAACAGTGTGGAGGCTCCTAAAAAAACTTAACATATGATTCAGCAATTCCACTTCTAGGCATATACACTGAAGAATTGGAAGTAGGTTCGCAAAGAAATATTTGCACACTCACGTTCATAGCAGCACTATAAACAATAGTGAAAAGGTGAAAGCAACCCATGTGCCTACTGACAGATGATTGGATAAATAAAATGTGGGGTAGCCGTGCAATGGATTATTAATCTTCCTCAAAAGCAAGGAAATTCTGACACATCCTACAACATGAATGAAGCTTGAGGACATTATGCTAAGTGAATAAGCCAGTCACAGACAAATATTGCGTGATTCCACTTACACGATTCAGAGAGACAGAAAGCAGAGTAGTGGTCACTGGGGACCACTGCTGGGAAGATGGAATGAGAAGTTGTTTAATGGGTGTGGAGTTTCAGCTTTGCAAGAGGAGGAGTTCTGGAGATGATGGCGGTGATGCCTGCACAGCGATATGAATGCACCTAATGCTACTGAACTGTGCACTTAAAAATGGCTAAAATGGTACATTTATTTTATTTTTTAAAAGATTTTATTTACTTTTGGAGAGAGGGGAAAGGAGGGAGAAAGAAGGAGAGAAACATCGATGTGAGAGAAATACATGAATTGGTTGCCTCTTGCCCGCCCCCAAATGGGGAACCGGCCAGCAGCCCAGGCATGTGTCCTGAGTGCAATTTGAACCCACAGCCTTTCAGTTCTCAGGCTGGCATTCAATCCACTGAGCCATACCAGCCAGGACTAAAATGGTAAGTTTATATCATGCATATTTTGTCATAATTTTAAAAAAAGCAATCCAAATATTGAATAACTAGTTGGATACATTATGCCATACCCACCCAGTGGGTTATAATACAGCTATGAAAAAGAATGAGGAGTATCTGTATTTCTTCCTGAAATGTGACCTCCAGGAAGTCACTAAGTGAGACAGCAAGGGGCTTTACAGTTTCTGATACAGGGAGTGAATGCAAATATATGTGCTCATGTTTCAATAGAAACAACAGGAGGATAAATAAAGAATTAATGTAAACACAATAAAAATAAAATTTAAAAACTACAAAAAGCAAAAAAATAAAAAAGAATTAATGTAAACATTTACCAAGAGCAGTGATCTTTCAACCTTTTTCATCTCATGGTGCACATAAACTAAGTACTAAAATTCTGCAGCACACCAAAAAATATACTTTCTGACAGTCTGACAAAAAATCAGGTATAATTTTGATTCATTCACAAAGGATAGCCATTGGGTTTTTTTGGCTGCTGTCACTTTATTTGACAATCTAAGGGGAAAGAGGTCAGTGCCCCTGACTAAATAGTCACACATTGCATGTTTTAAAAATTCTTGGAGCACGGCACTTGAAGATCGCTGACCTGGAGGGAGGGAAGGGATCGGGGTAGAAAGTACAGGGGTGCAGCTAGGCCTCTCCATACATGCTTGCTTTACAGTTTTGTTTAGGGAACATATAAACGTGCACACGAGCTTTGTAAAATTTAATCAACGTAGAAGAAATTGGATTGATTGCTCTGCAATCTTGATAAGCGTTGCCTGAGAGGCGCATGGATGGTGATTTCTGAGAATCTTTTTTTAAAGATTTTATTTATTTTTTTAGAGGGGAAGGGAAAAAGAAAGAGGACAGAAACAGCAGTGTGTGGTTGCCTCTCATGCACCCCCTACTGAGGACCTGCCCTGCAACCCAGGCATGTGCCCTGACTGAGAATTGAACGAGCAGGCCACCCTTTGGTTCACAGGCCGGTGCTCAATCCACTGAGCCACACCAGCCAAGGTTTCCCTTGAATTTCTCATTCCAGCCCACCAGAGGTAGTCTCCTGCTTTAGAACACCGGACGTCTCGCCGTCCCACTCACTCATCAGCAATGAGGGGAGGCCTCTGCTGCCTTCTGAACAGTGGGCGATGTAGTTCCGGCCTCCCACCCCGACAGCTGACCTTCTAGTGTTCCCGTAACGGGGTGTTGAGCTAGATGTCCCAGACACGGAGATGTCCCCCAGGAACCTGACTTGGGGAATGGGGGAAGCGGAGGACAGCGTTGAGAGGCACTCTGCATATCTGTGGCAGCCAGAAAGATGGGTGTGACTTTGACCTATAGGGGGGCAGGGAGGCATGTGATGTAGGGGGACACGGAGTGGGGGGTGGGGGGCGCTCACAGTGCCTGCTCAAGAGGCAGGAAGGCGTCCGCCCTGCATTACCAGGCCATACCTACCCAGACTGATAATGGCAGCCGAAAAAAAATGAACAGGGAGATTAACCCGCTGTGGGAAGAGTTGAAAATGGGGTCGTGCCAGAAGCTCTAGGCCAGGATTTAAACTAGGACCGGCAGCCATGAGGCAAGTGCTTGCGCTCTCTCTGTCTCTCTCCCTCTCTCACTCTGCCATGCAGTTTGAGAGGAAGTAGGGGGTCTGCCAAGAAGGGCCCCCACCAGTCCATCATGTGGTCTGTTGTGAAAGGAGGTGCCATGTGGTTTTGGACTAAGAGCTGGGGAACAGGCAACATAGCTAATGGTCCTGGGAATTGCGGGGCTTGTCCAGCCGAACACAGATTCATGGGAGATGCCTGAATGCTAAACTGTGACTGGGAATGCTGAGCTGTGGACTTCTGGCCTGGTTTGGCAAAGGGGTCAGGACCGTGTGTTTGTGGGAGTTTTAAAGGGAGTGGGCCCGGCTGGTATAGCTCAGTGGATTGAGCGCGGGCTGGGAACCAGACAGTCCTGGTTCGATTCCCAGTCGGGGCACATGCCTGGGTTGCGGGCCAGGTCCCCGGTGAGGGCCATGTGAGGAGCAACCATACATTGATGTTTCTCCCTCTCTTTCTCCCTCTCTTCTCCTCTCTCTGAAAATAAGTAAATAAAATCTTTAAAAAAAATAATAAAGGGAGTGGGACTTGACGGTACATTCTAAATCTGTATAACTTTTAAATAAATCATTTTTCCTTTTCACCAAACTCTGGCATTGGAAGCCACACTTCTTGGCAGTGGGCAATCGGACCCCTTGCACCTGTTTCAGAACTGCATGGGCTGGGGTTCTGTAGCAGTGCTTCCTGTTGTCTTAGCTCGAATCCTCGTGAAAGCAGAGCCTCAGCCTAGAACGTGGGTGTACTTTATTTGGTGGCTGATTCCAGGAAATGAGAGAGAGAGAGAGAGAGAGAATGATGAGAATGACAAAGGGTGGAGGTGAAATTCAACCAAGTGTGTTTTGACTTATGTCCCTTCCTAGTTGATTGCCCCAGAAGGCGCTCCCAGGCTATGCCTGTGGGTGGAGAGAGTTCCTGCAGCTTCGTGGAATGCCTAGCTGCGGAAGAGCAGACACCCCACAGCAGATGCTGGAAACGAGGCACTGACTGTGTACTCAGCCACCACTAGTGCTGCGGCTAAAATCAGAGGTGGGCTGATCAGATGAATCTGGAAGTTCCAAAGCAGCTGCTATACCTGCCCCACACCTAGGGGGTCAGAAATCTGTGGCAAAGCCAAAGGCCAAACACTTTCTGCTCCCCGGGATGCAGGTACCTTTCTCTTGTGGACCTTTGTTCATTCTAGAAATATTTGGAGAAGGCCTGATAAGTGTTAAGCACTTTTCTACACTGAGATAGAGGAGAGAACAGAAAGCCCAATGGAGCTTACATTCTAGTGTGTGTGTGACAATAAATAAAATATATAGCACATCAAATAGTGACAGATGCTAGAAAACAAAGCAGGGAAGGAGGGTAATTTATGCTGGTTTAGAGTGGGGCAAAGACACGCTCTTTTAAATAAAGTCATCAGGGAAAACATCACTGAAAAGGTAACATTTAAGCAGACAGCTGAAGGAAGTGAAAGTGAGGAAAACCAGCAAGACACTGAGAAGGAGCAACGGCGGGGCAGGAGGGCACGCAGATGAGTGTGGTCCTGGGAAGCCAAGGGAAGACAGTGTGTTTCAAGGCGAAGTGAGCTGCACGCAATGCTGCCGATTTGGGGTGGGCCAGTGTGAGGCTGGAGAACTGGTCGAGGGACTTGGCAACACTGGAGGTCAACGGCATCCAGCAGGATGGAAAGAGTGAAGGGGGGGAGAAGTCTGAAGTTGAGGGGGATTAAGAGCAAAGAAGGAGGGGAAGAGCTGAGGACAGTGAATAAAAGCAACTTTTCGAGTTGAGTTAGAAAGGGAAGCAGAGAAATGGGGCAGCAGCTGGAAGCTAATACTGAGTCAAGAAAGGCTTTTCCAAGACGAGAGACCCACCTGGATCTCTACTCCCGTTTCCCTCCATCTTTCCTCCCGCTGTAGACAAATCTACAGCCTTTTTGACCTCCCTCCTCAAGCCCCAAAAATATTTTTGCAAAGTGTGTTCCACAGAGGGTTGTGAGTTATAGGCAGTGAAAGCCACAGTCCTTTGTTCCTCTTTTTGCTCTGCCACATCCTTCCTTGGCCAACTCAGTCAAGGGGTGAAATTCAGGAGCAGAAAGGACAAAGATGTCCACATATCCTTCTGCCTCATTTCATTGGGACCCTTTATCAACTTGGAGGCCCCTACCTAGACATGGGGCTCCCTGCCTGCCTGCTGCTGGTATGGCAGGCACTGGCCAACACAACAGTCCCTGCGCTCTAGTCATTCTTGATGGCCCCTGTGATTTTTGTTGTTTCTCCACATCACATGCAGTTCTCACTTCAGGTTCATCTGTGAGCACTTTCCTCCTTTACAACAAGTTTTGTGGTTAAACTCACGTAAAGCTCACTATTTTGTTTATTTTTCTATTTTATTGATTTTATTATTTTTATTTTTAAAAAGATTTTATTTTTATTTATTTTTAGAGAGAGGGGAAGGGAGGGAGACAGAGAGGGAGAGAAACAGCAATGCATGGTTGCCTCTCACATGGCCCTCACTGGGGACCTGGCCTGCAACCCAGGCATGTGCCCTGACTGGGAATCGAACTGGGACCCTCTGGTTCCCAGCCCACGCTCAACCCACTGAGCTACACCAGCCAGGGCTGATTTTATTTTTATTTTTTAAAAATATTTTATTTATTTATTTTTAGAGCAAAGGGAAGGGAGGGAGAAAGAGACGGAGAGAGACATCAATGTGTGGTTGCCTCTCACGTGCCCCCCACTGGGGGCCTGGCCCTCAATTCAGGCATGTGCCCTATCAAACCAGCGACTGTTTGGTTTACAAGCTGGTACTCAACCCACTGAGCCACACCAGCCAGGGCTATTTCCTTAGTTTAAATAACTAAGGAAGTCTTATTTCACAATTATAAGAATTTTAAATATTTTTTAAAAGATATTATTTATTTATTTATTTATTTTTAGACAGAAGGGAAGGGAGGGAGAAAGAGAGGAAGAGAAACAACAATGTGTGGTTGCCTCTCACGTGGCCCCCACTGAGGACCTGGCCTGCAACCCAGGCAAGTGCCCTGATTGGGAATTGAACCGGCGACCCTTTGGTTTGCAGCCTGAGCTCAATCCACTGAGCTACACCAGCCAGGGCAGAATTTTAAATATTTTTATTCAATATATATAAATATACAGAATCAGAATTATCAAAATACAAAAAGGGCACTGTTCAGTAGTATTTTTTTTTGCTTGAATCCAGTTTTTTTTTATTTTAACTATATTTTATTGATTATGCTGTTACAGTTGTCCCACTTTCCCCCCCTTCTTGCCCCCCACCCCTTGCCCCCCCTTTCCCCACACTTTAGTTTTGTCCATAGGTCATACACATAAGTCCTTCTGCTTCTGCCCTTCCTATACTATCCTTAACCTCCCCCTGTCCGTTGTCTATCTCCCATTTATGCTACCTGTTCTGTGCCCCATTCCAACCCTCTCCCCCAACCACA
>PVJI01004951.1:80976-102386 GCA_004026765.1 Micronycteris hirsuta
TCTCCAGCCCCTTCTTGCCTGTAAGGTCTCTTTTGAGAAATCAGCTGACAGTCTTATGGGAATTCCTTTGTAGGTAACTGTCTCCTTTTCTCTGGCTGCTTCTAGGATCCTTTCCTTATTTTTGATCTTGGGTAATGTAATTATGATGTGTCTTGGTGTGTTCCTCTTTGGGTCCAACCTCTTTGGGACTCTCTGAGCTCCCTGGACTTCTCGAAAGTCTATTTCCTTCACCAGCTTCGGGAAATTCTCCATCATTATGTGTTCAAATAAGTTTTCAATTCCTTGGATTTCTTCTTCTCCTTCTGGCAGCCCTATGATCCTTATGTTGGGGCGTTTACAGATGTCCTGGAGGTTTCTGAGCCCCTCCTCCATTTTTTGAATTCTTGTTTCTTCATTCTTTTCTGGTTGGATGTTTTTTTCTTTCTGCTGGTCCACTCTGTTGATTTGAGTCCCAGTTTCCTTCTTATCCCCATTGGTTCCCTGCAGATCTCTCCTCATTTGTTCAAGCAATTCCGATAATTTTTCATCGAATTCTGTGAGCATCCTGATTACTAGGGTTTTGAACTGTGCATCTGATAGGTTGGCTATCTCTTGGTCGGTTAGTTCTGGAGCTTTGACCTGTTCCTTTCTTTGGGCCATTTTCTTTTCCCTCGGTGAGCCTGTTACTGTAAGGAGGACGGAGCCTTGGGATTCACCTGGGCAGGGAAACTCACAGTCGCTGTGTTGTGACGTAGCCTGTGGGGGCAGGACCTGAGAGCACAATGGCGCCTGCTCCGCTCTCCGCACCCACACCGCCTCCTGCAAGCAATTCGAGCCCCTCTGCGCTGGCTCCAGGGGTTGCTCCGGGGTCGGTGGATGGGCTGCACAGCTCCAATCCCCTGTGGGGCTCCCCAATGAACTGTCCTGTGAGGCTGGTAGTTCCTCCTGCCGCGGACTCCACCCCCACAGGTGCTCTCAATCTGCACCGATGGGTTGCACCCTGCTTTCTCTCCCAGTCCGTCTGCCCGCGAATGCGGACCTGCCTGGTCCACCAGTCTCAGCCCTGCTGGGTCCGGATGAGCTGGGCGCTGGCCGCGCTTAGGTCAGGCACCCCCGTCTGGGTGTGCTGCAGCCCCGCGGGAACCGCCCCTCCAACCGCGGATCTGCCGTCTGCTCACCAGCTCCCCGTGGGGTCGCCTAGCGCTCTCCCTCCGCCCTGCTCCTCCCGGCTGACCAGACTGGATGAATGTATCTTCTTTAATTCCTTGGTTGTCGGACTTCCTCTCAATTCGATTTTCTGTCAGATCTGGCTGTTTTTGGTTGGGTAAATTTCTCGTTTTTTCCTTGTTTGGTTGTGCGAGGAGGCACGGTGCATTCACCTATGACGCCATCTTGCCGGAAGTCTTGTTCAGTAGTATTTTTAAGGTAGTGTCTAATGACATTTTGTCATAAGGCTGTTTTTTTTTTTTAAGATTTTATTTATTTATTTCTAGAGAGAGGAGAAGGGAGGGAGAAAGAGCAATGTATGGTTGCCTCTCACATGGCCCTCACTGGGGACCTGGCCTGCAACCCAGGCATGTGCCCCGACTAGGAATCGAACTGGGACCTTTTTGTTCCCAGCCCGCGCTCAATCCACTGAGCTACACTAGCCGGGCTAAATAAGGCTGTTTTCATACTGTAGATCCCGAGAATGAAGTCTGAATGACGGACTTCTGGGGCCTAACTGGGCTGAAATTTTTAAATTGTCTGTAGTCATTGCCAAACAGGGGCCTCCCGTGCTCTCTGCACTTCATGAAAAAGCTAAACTGAGCAGCCGTCTCCTCCCCAGTGTCCTGCCCACTGAGCCCAGCCTTACAAAGGAGCTCCTAGGCTATAGATCAACCAAGGGGCTGCCACATAGGAGCTGCCATGCCATTCCACAGCAGTGCTGCTTACTGATGGAGCTGTTTGCACTGAATAAAGTCTCTCCCTTCACTGTATCCCAAACTGGGGACTCCTGTTGGTGTTGAATTGGCACCAATGACCTTTGACCTTCAGTGGACAATACAGGATTTAGTAATCCCTAGGCTACTCGTGAAAGCAGGACACCCACTACACTCACAGGTTTCACATGGAACTGGGGAAATGCGTCTGAGTCCTATCAACCCAAGTTTCCAGTGGGAACCAAAATGGCCTGTCTGCATTCCAGGGGAAAGAGAGGTTGCAGATGGCAGGGACCAGCGTATCACCTTTGTTTTGCAACCACATCACTCACAAGTACAAAGCACTCCACAGGGCACCTATACCTTGGGTGTAAGTGTGTTTTGGGGTTGTGGACAGCCCCAAGTCCTGGGAGCGAACAGCAATCTAGAATGGCTCCTGAGCGTGATCCAAATCAAAGCGGACAGAGGAGTGAAACGGACCTGGTAACAGCCACGATTCAGTTCAACAGCCTGCTCCTGGATAGGATGAAGGTCCAGGGAGGCCAAGACTTCCGGTTTTTCCAGAGAACACAGGAATTCTGGATTTTAACTATTAAATAACTCCAAATTCTTAAATGCTGGCAACGAATGCAAAATTTTAAAGGTGGGTTGGGCCCTGGCCAGGTTGCTCAGTTGGTTGGAGCGTCCTCCTGCTACACCAAGATTGTGGGTTTGATCCCCCTTAAGGCACATACAGGAAGCAAACAGTGAATGCATAAAAGAATGGAACAACAAACAAAGCGATGTTTTTCTCTTTCTTTCAAATCAACAAATAATAAGTAAATAAGTAAAACAACGCGGGTTGGGCAAATCCTATCTGTGTAGAAGATTATCCCCGGAGAGTGCCTGTATTCCAAGAAGAAGAAAAGGAAGCCTGCAGCGGAGAAGCGACTCGCCAAAATCCAAACAGCCAGATGGGGTAGGCAGAGCCCCAAACTTCCAGACAGCTTCTTTCCGGGAACCGTTTCCTGGACGTAAAATACACTTACCCTGGACTCAGACTGCAATCCCTCCCGCTAGCCTGGAGGCTGACGGCAAAGTGCAAGGTCTGCGACCCCGCCCGGCCCCGCCAGCCTCAGCCCTGAGCGCCCCAGGTTCCTGACTTCGCCCTGGGTCCCCAGGGCCAAGAATGTTATTGCCTGCCACCCGACTCCCCCTACCACCCACACGGCCGCACTGCCCGCTGCAAGCCTGATACCCACTGCGCGTTCCCAGCGGGCCACGCAAAATCCTCCTCCACGGCCCTATCGCCCCCTCCCAAGACTGGCTGCGTCCGAGTCACCTGCCCACACCGAGCAGCGGGAGACAGGAGGCGAGCAACCCTCCCGCAACCGCCAGGAGCCCCCACGTGTGCCACGACGACTGGGCGTAGGGCGGTGCGCGTGCGCCGCACGGATTTATTGCGTCACGGGGTCTGGAGCACGAGCGCGCCGCCCACGCCTCCGCGCCTGCCAGGCGCGCGCCGGAGGCGCGGAGGCGGCTTGGCTGTCTAGCGTCTCCTCCAGCAGCTGCATACGCGCCGTGGTCTCGGTCAGCATGTCCATGAGCACCTGCTGTTGAAGCCGCAGGTAGTTGTTCTCCTCCAGCTGCTCCTGGCTATGGACGCGCGGCAGCTGCGCCTTCCCGCCCGGGACGGTCGGCGAGCGCGGCGGCGGCCTGCAGCGCCCCGGCGGGCCCTCAGCGGCCCAGCGGCCGCCGTGGAACACGAACGCCCGGTCGCCCAGGCGCGCGCGGGGCGCGCCGTAGCTGAGGCCCAGCTCGGCCTGGCGGGCGCTGTGCTCCAGGAGGTAGAAAGTGGACATGGAGGAGATGCGGCGCAGCGGTGGGCGCCGCGGCGAGAAGCGCCGCGAGAAGTGGTCGGCCCAGAACTGCCGCAGCTGCTCCCACAGGCGACAGGCGTGGTACTCGGCCGGCCACCCGGAGGCCTCCAGGTCGAGGGCCAGATGGGCCCCGGTAGGCGCGTGGGTGCCCAGAGTAGAGCCGCTAGGACGTTGGTGACCGGAGCTGCACTCTTGCCTCGGAACCCCTGATGTTCTGAATGATGGAAGCGAGCCAGGGGCACTGCTAGGGAGCAAGGACCCGGGTGAGCAGCCCGCTCGGTGCTGGCTGTCCCCTCAGACCGCGAGGCCCGGTGGTGGACAGGGCTTGGCCACTGAGAAGCCCATGTCTGCTAGTCATACTAACAGCAGTTCCCCCGAAGCAACCTTCCCCAAAGTCCACTCTGGGTCGGACCCTGCTCTCTAACGACTGGGCAGCCGGGAGGGGTTGTGGGTCTGGGAGGGTGGAGTAATAGCAGAGACGGGCACTTCGAAGATGTGCAGGACTTTGCCAGGTGTGTTGGGTGTGCATAAGGGAGAGCCTCCAGGCAGAGTGGAAAGCCAGGCAAGGCTGCACGTTCTAGAGGTGAGGAGGAACTCGGAGTGGGCTTGGCGTCCAGTACTCAGCCGGGAATAGCGGAAGAGGGAGCTGGACGGGGATAAGGGCACCGCCGAAGGGTTGCAAAGCCGGGGCTGGATCTGGTTCTGCAGAGTATCTGGTAGGCCGTCTAGTGAAACCAACAGCACGGTTGCCCTCATCATTCACTGATTCTACGGCCTCGAACCGGCACCTCCGTGCCCGGCCTGGTCTGGGCACGGGGTCCCAGGCTGTGCCTGCCTTCCGGATGCTGTCGGTCCAGCTGGGGCGCGTTTATAGATAGTTCACAGTCCAGTGTGCTCGGCGACATCCTGGGGATGCCAGGGGCTAGAGCCTCTGCTTAGGACTCGAGGTAACAACAGGTCGTGCAGACTACATCTAACTGCCGTCCCAAGCAGACTCCACCCTCAGGGAGCTAAAGCCCCGCCCCCGTAAGGGCCGATTCTGTTGTGTGTGAGAAAAGGGCTCTGAGCTCTGTTTTAAGTTCCTCTTCTTCCCTTGAAGTGTGAAAAGGAAAAGAACTCTGGAGCAGGGGGCCCTCTGTCTTGCCTTCACTACTTGCACACACACTTACTCCTCACATACAGCTGGGCAGTGGCCGGGTGGTGCTATCCCCTAGATGCGCCTCAGGGACACATCTTCGGGAGCCTGCAGAGGACCTAAGAGGTGCAACCAGGCTCACCCTCGAGGTGGCGTCTTCCCAGAGGACCCTTCCCCGAGAATCCAAGCTGCATGTCGTCGCTCACCTGGAGGATGTGCTGGGGGTGCCGAGCTGCGGTCCCAGGCCTGTCCAAGTCTGGGAACCCCTCAGCTGATGTCCACCTGCCGTGACTCACAATGCCTGCAGGCTAGCTCAGCCCAGAACAAAAGGGATGCTGCCTGCCCAGCCCTCACAAGTCCTGGGCTCTGCTGTGTTCGAGGCACTGTTCTAGGAATGTGACCCTCAGGAAGCTGTCATTCCTAGGGGCAGGTCTTAAGCACAGACAGAGACAGGAATTTGTTCCAGGGGAGGGAACTCAGTGAAGCTAATGTACGGTGTCAGGATGCCCTGGCAGCAGAGCCTGAGGTGAGAACTCTTGTTTGATTTATTGGAGGTGCCCTTGGAGGCAGGAAGGGAGGGAAGCAGGTCAGGGCAGGGAAAACTGCGAAGGGGAGCAAGAGTGTGGCCTCTAGTGGAGACAACCCCACGGGGAGCCGCACATATTGCCCCACCGAGTTCGGCCTCCTTGCCAGGGGTCAGACGTGGTGCCAGCAGCGCTCACACCTGGGCAGAGCCAGGTGGTTGGGCCACCTCCTGGGAAACTTTGTTCTTGAACAATAAACTATATATACTTATAATGTACAATTTGATATGTTCTGCTGATGTATGAATTTATCACTCAAGATAATGAAAGCATCCATTAGCTTCGGAAGTTTCCTCTGCTCCCATCACTATAGAATCATTTGCATTTTCCAAGATTTTATGTATATACAATTCAGTATGCAAGTTTTAAAAAATATTTATTTCAAGGTCTTATTTATTCACTTTTAGAGAGAGGAGAAGGGAGGGAGACAGAGAGGGAGAGAACCATCAACTTTTGAGAGATACATTGATTGGTTGCCTCTCCCATGCCTCCATCTGGGGGCGCCCCAGGCATGTGACCCAACTGGGACCCCACAACCTCTCCTTTTGCAGGCTGGCGCTCAATCCTCGGAGCCACACCAGCCAGGGCCCATTTAGTATGTCATTTTTTTGCAGTAGCTTCTTACAGCATAATTATTTTGAGATTCGTTCATGTTGTATTTATCAACAGTTCAATCCTTTTATTGATGAGTAGTAGTAGTCCACTGTATAGAAATACCACAATTTGTTTTTTCCATCCAGCGTTGATGGAAATTTAGGTTGTTTCCAGTTTGGAAGTTTTTACAAGTACAGCTGCTGTGAGCACCTGTGTGCAAGTCTTTGGGTGTCCACGTGCTCTCGTTTCTCTTGCAGGAGTACTCAAGAGTAGAATGCCTGGTCATATGGGAGGCGTATGTGTACCTCTTTATGAAGTTGCCACACTTTTTCCAGAATGGTTGTACCACATCCCCACCATCAGTGAAAGACTTTCTGTTCCTCCACATCCTTGACAGCATTTGTATGGTAAATCTTTTTAATTTTAGTCATTCTAGCGGGTGTGTCTGAACTGATTTTTAATATCATTTCTCACAGCTAAGAACATTGTGCGTCTTTCTGTAAGAGGGTGCAGCCTGGGGGCCCCCCAAAGAAGGAGTTGTAATGGGGTCCAGAACTCAGGGTGTCCAGAAAATATTTTTAAAAATATGGGATGTCCTCACCCCCACAGATCTCAACTAGGGGAACTTGAGAGCTGTTTTGCTTAGCAGTAGATTTGCAAATAACCTCAGGCATGGTCATTTAACGTATCTATAAGTTTTTTGTTTGTTTTTTAAAGATTCTATTCATTCATTCCAGAGAGAAGGGGAGGGAGAGAGACAGAGAGGGAGAGAAACAGCAATGTATGGTTGCCTCTCACATGGCCCTCACTGGGGACCCAGCCCACAACCTAGGCATGTGCCCCGACGGGGAATCGAACCGGGACCCTCCGGTTCCCAGCCTGCGCCCAATCCACTGAGCTACACCAGCTAGGGCCATAGCTATAAGTTTTAACTGGTTTCATGGATATGTTAAATAGCTGTGGCCTTGCTTTGAGTCAGGGGGATGGGAGTGACTTTGACCCAGGATGTAACTGGAGGGCAACTCCCTGTAGTTACAGCACCTGTGTGAGAGCTTGGAAATGATGGGCTCCACACCACAGGGCCACACCTTCCCTGACTTACTTTGGCAGCCAAGAAAGGCTGGAAAAATACGGGAATGCTGGCAGGTGCAACTGATTATGGGAGGAGTCGGAAATGGGGTTGCAAAGGAAGATTGGTGTGGGGATTTAAACCCAGGTGCAGCAGCCATGCTGAATGGATGGGACCATGTGGCTTAGGCAGCAGGAGAGACCTTGCTGGGAAGGAAAGGGTGAAAGGACTCTTGCTGGTGGGCCAAGAGAAGGTGCCACATGGTTTTGGATTAACTGGAGATCACGGCGGTGATACAGCTGATGGTGCTGGGAACTGAGGGGCTGCCTGAGCCACGGACTTCTACTTCTTTCCCTGAGATATGGTGCCCCGGTCTAGGCAGACGGAGAAGGAAGGACTGTGTGCATCTGTGGATATTCTAAAGGACTTTAGTATTTTAATGAAGACATTAAGTCATTACTCTAAACTGTATTACTTTTTAAATAAATAATTCCTTTCCTTTTCACCAATCTCTGGCATTGAGAGATGTCTTTCCCTGGCGGCAGGCAAGGTGAACCTAGTATGGTGGGGGAACCCCTGGAACACAAAGCAGGGTCCATTCGGTAATAGTATATAGTTCACCCCCCTGCCCCGTCTGTTCTGTAACATTTTCATGTACCACGTGTTACCTCCCTGGTGATACTGTACAAGTTTTGCCTATTTTATTTCACTGGATTGTTTGTCTCATTGAGTATAAGTTGTTCTTTAATGCTGTGTTTGTCAGCCACGTTTTGCAAATATGTTCTCCCAGTCTGTGGTTTGCCTTCCCATTTTCTTTATCCTTTTCTTCTTTCCCTTCCTTCCATTCTTTTTTTGTTTGTTTTGAATTTTTATGAGCATTTATTTGAGCCAAACTTATGACATATGCCAAGGAGCAGAATCTCAAATGCTCCAGAGAATGATGTTTTTCAGCTTTTTATACATTTGAAATTAAGGAGGGAAAGGAAAGAAGATTATATAGAGGTGGGAGAAAGTAAGGTGGTAATTGAATTACAGGGTAGCTAACAAGATTACGTGCTCTCTTGAGAGTGGTCACCTTTAAAAGGAAGGGTCTGAAAAGACCCATTTCCAAAGGTGTGTTAACCTATCTCTGGCTGGTGAGGCTCAGTGGATTGAGCACTGGCGGGCGAACCAAGGGGTTACTGGTTCAATTCCCAGTCAGGGCACATGCCTGGATTGTGGGCCAGGTCCCCAGTAAGGGGCGCGTGAGACACAATCACACGCTGATGTTTCTCTCCCTCTCTTTCTCCCTCCCTTCCCCTCTGTCTAAAAATAAATAATAAAAGATTTTATTTATTTACTTTCAGGGAGAGGGGAAGAGAGGGAGAGACAGACACATCAATGTGCAAGAGAGATGTCAGCCAGTTGCCTCTTGCACGTGCCCCAACTGAAGACCTGGCCTTCAACCCAGGCATGTGCCCTGACTGGGAATTGAACCCGCGACTTTTCGATTTACAGGTCAACACAGCCAGGGCTGATTAGTACTTTTAAAGAAATACTCTAATACCTCACAGTACCTTTTGTATTAGCAAGAAAGATCTCATGCCTTTTTCAAGCTGGAACAATGGAAAGTGTAAAACACAAAAGCAAACCCTTACGAAAAATGGGAGGAATTTCACAGAGCTGAAGATCAAGTGCCTGAGATTGAAGTTTGCCCAAAAGATTCTTCAAGAGGCAAGGAGGAAGCTTGTCTATGAAAAGCTAAGCATTGCATTGGCTAGTGTAGCTCAGTGGATTGAGTGCGGGCTGCAAACCAAAGGGTCGCTGGTTCGATTCCCAGTCAGGGCACATGCCTGGGTTGCAGGCCAGGTCCCCGGTGGGGGCCACGTTAGAGGCAACCACACATTGATGTTTCTCTCCCTCTCTTTCTCCCTCCCTTTCCTTCTGTCTAGAAATAATAAAATCTTAAAAAAAAATAAAATAAAGCTAAGCACTGTCACAGGAATATAGACAGATGGACGGAACTGAGATTCAGTTGGTGAGGATGGCAAGAAATGTGGGCATCTTCCATGCAGGACCCTAAAGGGCATTCCTCACCAGCATCACAGGTATTAACAGTGTGAGCCAAGAAGGTCTGAAAGATGTTGCAGCTTCTGTGCCTTCGCTGGCTCTTCAATGTTGTAAGCTCAACAAAGCTTCAGTTAACATGCAGAGGATTGTGGAACCATATACTGTAAGGGGTATCTCAACCTGAAGTCAGAAATGAATGGATCTACAAGGGTGGTTAAGGCAAAGTCAACAAGAAGTGAATTGCCCTGAAAGATAGTCCTTAGTTGTTCATCTCATGGTGAATATGGCATCATCCGCACAGAGGATCTGAGTCATGAGATCCATACTGTTGGAAAACCTTCAAATTTCTATCACCTGCAAATTCTCTTCTCCAAGAGGCATTGGATTGACAGGCTTATTATGAGGATGAACTGAGAGGTGTTTGCCATGATTATTTCTGTAATTTGGTCACTTAATAAACAGGCACTGCTTTCAAATTGTAAAGAAAAAAAAAGGAAATCTTATTTGTGTCCTTGGGTTTGTCCTTGGCTTCCTCTTTGAAGGACATTATGCTTCAGCTGGAAAATCCCTAGCAGGACCTTTGGCAGGTCCTCCAGCCCTGCTGTCTTGGGCCCAGAAGCAGGATCCCCAGGATCAGCCCAACTGGAATTCCCTATGTTGGGGTGCTCGACACTTCACCCCTCGTCACCCAATCTCACACACTTCGTGTCAGCTTTGGCTCCTCTTTCCTTAGCCCGAGTCCAACTGACCATTTCTTAGCATTGACATTCAAAGCTTTTCTTTCCATATGTCTGGCATTCCTAATCCTGCCCTTTGATGAGCTGCAAAAAAGTGGCTTCCGAATGGGCCTTAAAACTCTGATTCTGTCTTTCAGACCCTCTGGAATAATATTAATGTTTCATAAACATCTAAATCATGACCCAAATCTAATGTCTAAACTATCACCCTACAAACTCCTTGGCTAGGTCTTCAAGGCCTGCCCCGACCCAACTCCGGAGCCGACTTGCCAGTTTCATGAACATCCTTCTTCAGCCCAAACACACGCATACTCATTTTCCTGCCTTTGCATATGCTGTTCCCTCATCTAAAGAAGGCTTCCTCCAACTCGCCATCTGTAGAAATCCTGCACATCCCGTCTAGCTCAAGCTTTACCTCTTTCCCTGTCCATTTTAGATGAAAGCAGTTCCTCTCAATGCAAAACTCCATTAAATTCAGTCAAGTACTACTCCATGTTATAGCACATACATTTTTTGCTGGATAGCTCTTTTGCTCACATATGCAGTCCCTGTAACTACATTTTTAAAAAGATTTTATTTTATTTTTATTTTATTTAATAAAGATTTTATTTATTTATTTTTAGAGAGAGGAGAAGGAAGGGAGAAAGAGCAGGGTATGGTTGCCTCTCACGTGGCCCTCACTGGGGACCTGGCCTGCAACCCAGGCATGTGCTCCGACTGGGAATCAAACCGGGACCTTTTGGTTCCCAGCCCGCGCTCAATCCACTGAGCTACACCAGCTGAGCAGATTTTATTTTATTTTTAGAGAGAGGGGAAGGGAGGGAGAAAGGGAGAGAAACATCAATGTGTGGTTGCCTCTCACATGGTCCCTACTGGGGATCTGGTTCACAACCCAGGCATGTGCCCTGACTGGGAATTGAACTCACAACCCTTTGGTTCGCAGGCTGGCACTCAGTCCACTGAGCTATATACACCAGCCAGGGCCTGTAACTACATTTTTAAAAAAGGTTGTATTTATTTATTTTTAGAGGGGGGGAGAGAGAGGGAGAGAAACATTGAAGTACAGGACCCCACCTGCTATCCAGATATGTGCTGCTACAGGGAACCAAACTGGTGACCCCTCTGCTTGGGGGGATGACGCCCAATCCACTGAGCCACACCAGCAGGGCTGTACTACATTTTAAGCACGTTGTTTGGCACGTGTGCCATCCAGAATATTACTGTATGTTAAATATCCACTTCCCCCAGGTAAACGAAAAGCAAAATTCCCTTACACAAATCGTGGCGCTGAGAGTTAGAGAATACTGAACTCATGCAAACACCAAACTCTGACCCCCCCCCCCACCAGCTTTCAGGTGGCAGAGGGGAATAAAGCTGCTCCTTGAATAGGTGAACCATCTACTGATTCTAGTTTTTCCACCCCAGGAGTCGGCCTTTGGGTATACAAGCAAATGGAAGACAGAGCAGGACCTATAAAGGTCTAAGAAAACCTTAGCTACTTACATTTTCTGGGGTTCTTGTCACATTGAAAACTGAAGATGTGCTAAAAGTGGGCTTAAAGTAGTGGTATGTTAGCAATCGTTTTTCATGGCACCATCCTTTTCTTCCAATCCTGTCGTCAATGTGTCTCTGTGACCTTATACCTAATCTTACTTCAGGATAAATTACAAATTGAAAGTTTAAGAAACCTTGAATTACAGTATTTTGGACTCTAGTTTTTATTGGGTAAAGTCGCAGCTGCAGGCTCCTAGGCCCAGAGCGGACTCTGCAGGAAGGATGACGGGTGGTTACACAGGCTGCGTAGGCTACTCCAGGCTCGGCGGAGGGAGACCATGGACTGGTTCCGCCAGCGCCCCGTCGGGAACTCGCATTCGCAGCCAGGGGAACTGGCCCTACCCGATGGCACTCCAGACCTCCCATCCTTTCTACCGCTAGCCATTTGCCTTCTCAACGAAGGGAACAAGACGCAGGGCCTGGGGCCAGGGTTCAATACCCAAGAGCTCGACACAACAGGGGTTGGGACAAAACGCCGGGCTTCCCGCCCATTAAGTCACCAGGTCAACCGGGCACAGATACCTCTGCCCGGCCGGACCCGCCCCTGGGCAAGCGCCTGCGGTTCCCCTTCCGCTGTGACCCGCCCCCGCTCCTCCCGTCCAACCAACAGGTACTTCCTGCCTCACTCCCAGCCAATCACCACACTCCACGAAGAATAGCCCTAGGGGGCGTATGGGAAGGTGATTAGAGCGATGACCACATTGGCCAACCGCATTCCCGAATTGCCGCGGGGGGCGGGATTTTGCGCTGGCCGGAGCTACTCAGGGGCAAGGGGCGGAGGCAGGGCCGGACTTCGTGCGGCGGCGCTCGATCGCGCGCGGCAGCGGCGGTAGCCTAGGCCTCTTCGTTCTGTAGCACGTGACGGTCGGGCCTCTTCTGCCGCTGTCTCCGCTGCGGCGCGGCGTCAGGTGTGCGGTCTTGGGGAGGCGCGGGCGTCGCCGGCGGCCCCCCGGAGGTTCGAGGTGAGACGGGGGAGGCCTGCGTTTCTTTTCGGGCCTGTGAGGACCCCAGGGGCCTGGGTGCACGGTGCCGCAGCCGAGGAGTCGGACGGGTCCGGGCCGAGGGGTAGGGCTGGGTTTCGAGGGCTCAAGCTCTGGGCCCACGCGCCGGTTGAGAGGGGCTAGGCCCGAGCCTGGACTGTCTCCGTTGGGGATCCAAGCCCAGGCCGCGCCGCTGGGGTTGGGAGGCGTGGCAGGTGCCCTAGAGCCTCGCTCCCATGATCTCAGGGAAAGCCAATTTCTGCCTGTGGCTTTGCTTCTCGAGGTTTCTTAGGCCTTTTGCTGTTTGAATAAAGGTCTCGGGTGGAATCCGGCCTAGTCGATCACCCCAGTAGTGGGGAAAGGTGATATCGGATCGAGAGAATCTTTATGGTTAATATTATGGGTTCGGTATTTGAAAATAGAGCCGCAAAGCGAGAACTGACGGAAACCTAGCACTCTGAAGAGTATGCAGGGTGTCCTAGAAAACGCGGTGATTGAAAAACTTAAGTCTTAACATTTTCACCTGATCTGAGGTGGAGAGTAATCCAGTCGGAAATTCACCGGACACGGAAAGCAGGAAAGCACTCAAGCTCGCCGTGGGCGGGTCGTTCCACAGCGAGGAACTGGCCCCGAGCTGTGAAGCCACTGGCCCAAGGTCACGCGATGGGTTTTATGATAAGGTTGGGATTGTAGTCGAGGGCTCGGCACTTTGGGTATTAAGGTTAAGTTTGGTTAAGATTCATGTCCTTCATCCGCCATTTATTGCTGTGTGAACTGTGAACCTGGGCAGTTTGCTTACCTTTTGTACCCCAGTGCTCCCCGAGTCATGGGTATAATACCAGATGGAGATACTAGAATTAGATGGAAGTGTGTATAAAATAGGACAGTGAAGCATGATGCGTATTAGCTGCACAATAGGAAGTGATTGCAGCGAACTGGAGCCTGAGTGCTGGTGGTGCACCGCACGGACTGGTGCCCGGCGCTCGGGTTCAGTAGCTCCTGTTTCCGGGGGCGGGGGGGGGGCGGGGCGGGGGTAGCACGGCACGGACTCAAGTGGATGCTGGTTGAGGGAAGTTCAACTGAGCCGAGTGTTAAAGGGCGGGGAGGACAGGGGTGAGCCGCAGGTCAGTCCCTTTACATCTCCATAAGGAATGGAACATTGGCTTGATTTTTTAATGAGGTGTGTGTTTGTTTTTAATTTTAAAGGAGAGTTGTATTGATCTTTAAAGTCACTCTGTATCGTAGTCTTTTTTCCCAGCAGTGTGCAAGGACCGTGAGCAGCATCCCTGCCTTGTTGTCCGTTTGCTGTCCTGACAGGAGAGCAGAGGTGAGGAGCTCTGGGGGAGCTCTCCGGGCTCCAGCCAGTGTGCAGAGGAGCCAGCCGGCCACCGGATCAGCACAAGTCTAGGGTGAACCGTAGAAGGCAGTGCACGGGCCCTACCACAAGCAGATTTTCTGACCTATCTGAAAGGGGTGTCGGTGTCTCTTCACACCTTACTATCTTAACTTAGCAGTTTCAACTCATCCATTATCTTGCAAGGACCAGGACGGGTGAACGTTTTGACAGAAGTCCTTGCTGCAGTTTTGGCAATCAGGCTATTACATCCTTTTAGTTAGAGTTCTCTTTGCCCTGCAAATAGTTTAAGGGACTGAAGGGATGTTAGGTAAGCACCAGTGCAGGCCCAGCCCAGCTTTTGAACGGCTTTGCTTTCCACATCTTTAAAATGGAAATGAGAAGTCTCCTGTATACTCACCTGGGGGGCTGTTGGAAGGGACAAATAGGACAATAGGATGGCAAACTGCTTTAATAGTGCAATGAACTGTGCGATTAAAATTGACAACTCATAACAGCGACTAGGGAATAATAAAACTGTAAACATAGTTGTGACCTGTGTAGTTTACGTAGAACTTTGTTAGGGAAGTGCTGATGGAATGCTTTTTAAGGGCACTGCATGTACTTTTTTTATTTTATTTTTTTTTAAAGAATTTATTTTTTAGAGAGGGGGAAGGGAGGGAGAGAAACAGCAATGTGTGGTTGCCTCTCACATGGCCCTTATTGGGGACCTGGCCTGCAACCCAGGCATGTGCCCTGACTGGGAATCGAACCGGGACCCTTTGGTTCCCAGTCCGCACTCAATCCACTGAGCTACACCCACACTGCCTTTTTAAAAATCACCTTTTTTAAGCCCTCACTGGTGTGGCTCGGTTGGGTGGCGTCCCACAAAGCAAAAGGTCGCTAGTTCGATTCCTGGTCAGGGCACATTTCTGGGTCGTGGGTTCTGTCTCCTGTCTAGGTACATGCATGTTCAAGAGGCAACTGATCAATGTTTCTCTTTCTTTCTCCTTCCCTTACACTTTCTCTAAAAATCTTTAAAAACCACCGTTTTTTAAAACAACCAATAACATTAGCAAGGTAATTTTTCTGTTCCTCTTTCTAATTTCTCATAGATTAAAGAAATTAAGAGTTGTACTTTACTAATTGCTTTTAAGAGACTAGGCCCTTAAAGAGAGGCCTAGGACCAAATGGCTTCACTGGTGAATTCTACAAAATACTTCATGGGAGAATTAACATCAATTCTTCTCAAACTCTTCCAAACAAATGGAAGAGGAGAGAACACTTCTTAGCTCATTCTATAGAACCCTGATACCAAAGCCAGGCAAAGAGCACAGAGTGCTCGCTTCAGCGGCACGTGTACTAAAATTGGAGTGATACAGAGAAGATTAGCAGGTCCCTGTGCAAGCATAATACACAAATATGTGAAACGTTCCATATTTTTTTAAGTAAAAATGTGTACAAGAAATGGAAACCATAGAACAATATCTCTTATGAAAACATGCAAACATACTCAGTGCTAGCAGACAATCGAGCAACGTATAAATAGGATTTACTTACCAGGACGAACTGTGATTTTCCCCACGAATGCAAGGTTGGTTCAGCATGCAATAATAAATGTTATATACCACATTAATAAAGGACAAATACCACATGATTGTCTGATAGAATTTGACAAAATGCAGTACCCTTTCATGGTAGAAGCACTCAACAAACCAGGAATAGAAAGGAGCTTCCTCAATCTGATTAAGGGGCAAAGAAATCCCTTACCTGGGATTTGTGATCCTCTTTTTAATTTCTTGTGGATTAAAGGAATTAGAGTTGAAATTCCCTAATTTATTTTGAGAAACAAAGTCCCACGAAAAGCCCAGAACCAAATGGCTTTACTGGTAATTCTGCCAAATACTTAGGGAAGAAAACACCGGTTCTTCACAAATGCTTTCTAAAATAGAAGAGGGGAGAACACTTCCCAACTCATTCGATGAGGCCAGCATTACCCTGATAGCCAAGCCAGGCAAAAACTTAACAAGAAAACTACAGACCAATATCTCTTAGGAAAATAGATACAGAAGTAGACTTGACTTGAAAAGATAAAATATAAAAACTTAATAAACTCCAATAATTTGAGTCTCCATTTGTTTTAAGGATTTTTCTTTTTAAAAGTTAAAAAATTTTTTTAAATTTATTGTTTATTTTTAGAGAGAAAGAGAGCGAGAAATATCAATGTGAACGAGAAACATTGATTGGTTGCCTTTTTTTGTTTTTTTTTTTTAAAGATTTTATTTATTTATTTTCAGAGAGAGGAGAAGGGAGGGAGAAAGAGCCATGTATGGTTGCCTCTCACATGGCCCTCTTTGGGGACCCGGCCCGCAACCCAGGCATGTGCCCCGACTGGGAATCGAACCGGGACCCTCTGGTTCCCAGCCCGCGCTCAATCCACTGAGCTACACCAGACAGGCGATTGGTTGCCTTTTGTATGGCCTGGCCCACAACCCAGGCGGTGGGGAATCGAACCAGTGACCTCTTGGTTCACAGGCCAGCAGTCAATCCACTGAGCCACACCAGCCAGGGCTAGAGATCTTTCTTTAGTAGAATTCTTGTTTTTCTTTAATAGGTCCCTTCAATAAGGGACCCTTACGGAGGATAAAATTTCTACCTTTGAAAGGTGGCAAATTTAATATTTCTGTAGTGTTTGCCCATTTCTAAAGTCGATCTAAATAGTTGTCTGAGTTTGCAGACCTTTGATGCAGAATGTGTGTGTTTCTGTGAACCAGAATATTTTGTGTTCAAAGTCTCCGCAATAATTAAATGTGTGTAGTAAAATAACATGGCCCCCCCCTTTTTTTTTTTTTTTAAGATTTTATTTATTTTTAGAGAGAGGGGAAGGGAGGGAGACAGAGACGGAGAGAAACATCGATGTGTGGTTGCCTCTCATGTGGCTCCCACTGGGGACCTGGTCTGCAACCCAGGCATGTGCCCGACCGGGAATCGAACAAGCAACTGTTTGGTCCACAGCCCATGCTCAATCCACTGAGCTACACCAGCCAGGGCAATAATATGGACTTTTTAAAGAATGGATGCTGAGAATAGAATCATCATGAATGAAAAATAAAATTTGGAGAGTTCATAAAAATAATTAGTGATAGCAGTGAAAAAAATCATAGATAAACGTAGACATTTCCCTATCCAGATGTTCAAATTGTGTATGCAGCATTGCAAGGAAGTGTTAAAGAAGAAATCATATTAATGTAATTGGAGGAAAGCAAGTTTTTCTTGTTATGTCACATCATTCAGCATTGTTGAAGTATGTTGGAGAAGTAGGCAGGCATATTAGACGTTTTGGTCCAGTACGAAAATTGAAAATGTATTAACTGTGGTTGTACTTGGTAGAACAAAGAATAAACCATTTGAGTATACCTATAAAGTACTGGACTCTGATAGACTCTGTATTATCTTTTTATACTTTCACAGCAAGCCTTTGAGTTAGTAGTATTGTTACCCACATCTATATCATAGAGAGAGAAGATTCCCAGGAAGTTCAATAAGCTGAGCAAGGCCAGAGAAGAGCAGGAGAGTCTGGAACCCAGTTTCTCTGATGGGACAGGTGATACCACCACATACATTGCACTGCACGTGTATGAGGAATTAACTTTGTGAACCTTCAGTTTTAAAATAGGAAACTTCCATCTCTAGAATTCAAGATAAGTTCACTCTCTTTAAGAGTTAAGGGTGGATTGAAATATTAAAAGTGAGTATATTAGATGCTCTTGAAGAATCCTCCTAACCCTGAGATTCTGAGAGCTGGGCTTTTGCTCTGTCCTTGGGAAATTGAGAAGCAAGCCAGAAAGCATTTATATTATAAATGCATATTATAAATGAGTGCATATTTGGCTCCTGTTTCTTGGTTTTGTGTACATTCCATGTGATCCCAACGGGTAGAGGTTCTCTGACTTGGATATAGGTAGATAATTATATTTGATAACTAAAAACAAAGCCCTAATTAACACATTGCGTAACACATAGAAATCTCTAAGACATACACCAGGGACCGCACGTTTTTGGGCAAACTTAAAGACGAAAACTATTCGAATGACCAAAATACAATGTAACTGCAATGCTTTATGGGTTCATGCGGTATATAGTTTTTCTTAGATTGACCTGCACGGTTTCCACCAATGAGATCGCTTCATTTGATGTGGACATGACAGTGTGTTGACATGTAAGGTCCGTAACAGATGGCGCGCGAAACACGAGAAAACTCGTGAGCAGTCCTTAAGTTGTTAACTGAAAGGAAAGGAGAAGGACTTTGCTTCAAGTTCAAATTTCTAGTCCACTTCACCTTTCTGAGTCTTTGGCAGTGTTGTGCTTTTTAGAAGACCAGGTCAATTGAAAGCTAGTTTCTAGACAACTTTGATTAAGTTTAAAGAACCACCTTTAATAATACAATTGTGTGTGTGTGTATAAACACACATACATATTTAGAAAGCTGTTAATTTGGAAATAATTACAGACCCACAAGAAGTTGCAGAAATAGACTGGAGAGGTCTCTGTGACTGTCACACAGCTTCCCCCAAAGGTCGCATCTTACGAAACTGGTAGAATAGCAAAAGCAGGAAGCTGACATTGGTACAGTCTATAGACCTTACTCAGATTTTACCAGGTATCACATGCCATTGTGTGTACATAGTTCTCTCTGGTTTTATCTGTCAGTAATTTGTTTTTTTTATTTTTACTTTTTTGGTATTGTTTTTTATAGAAGGAAAATACTAGCAGGAGTTTAAATAGTACTACCTAACTTATGTGTATTTTTTTGTAAGTTAGATTGCTAAAAAGTAGGTTATAATGAGTTTATTTTGATATTAACCATAATCCCCCCCAAAAAAGAAACCTTGATTTAAAAACTAATAATACAGTATATGCATAAAGCTTGAAAACATGGGCAAATAAATACAGTCATCAAGGTCACCTTTAATCCATAAAAAAAATTTTCCCCCAGTCTTTATGTATACCTTATATAGATTAAGCTTCTGAATGTTAGAGACCCATTTTTAGGAAAATGATTGATTTCTGGTTGGCACTCATGACATTCAATTGAACTGTCACCAAACACTATGGGGCATCAGATGGATTTCCTCCTTTTACTTCAGAAAACAGTCTTGAGCTCTGCTACCCAGGCTTTACCCAAAGCCCAGTTGAAAGACTTATGGATGAGTATTTGCAGGACATGCAGACTTTTCATTTCTCTGAAACCTAGATATTGTAAGTTTTATCTTTAGGTCAAGTTCTAGATCAGTAGCAATTGGAACTTGAGCCATATAGTGCTGGCCTCCATGGTATTGGTTTTATTGACTTAGTCTTTGCTTACAGAAGGGATGTAAGACAAAGTCAGACAAAACTCACATTTGCATGGTATTTTTGTACCTCTAGGGTATTTTTGAGAATAGTTGTCCACCTCAGTAGACTCATAGATGTTAAAGATTTTCATGTTTGTAGTTTTTTTTTTAAGTATTTTATTTATTTTTAGAGAGAGGGGAAGGGAAGGAGAAGGAGAGGGAGAGAAACATCAATGTGTGGTTGCATCCTGTGTGCCGCATATTGGGGACCTGGCCCACAACCCAGGCATGTGCCCCGACTGGGAACTGAACCAGCTACCCCTTGGTTCACAGGCCAGCACTCAATCCACTGAGCTACCCAAGCCAGGGCTGTAGTTTGTTTTTCTTAATACATTAAAAAGATTTTTTATTTTAGAAGAGTTCTACTTTACAGAAAAATCACAAAGATAGTACACAGAATTCCCATATGCTGCCAAATAACATTCCGTTTCCTCTGTATTAACGTCTCATATTATGATCCATTTCCTACAATTACTGAACCAATATTGAAACATTATTCACTAATGTCCATGTTTTATTCAAATATAATTAGTTTTATAAAGTTACACTTATGAGACTTCTGGCCAAGATGGAGGCATAGGTAGATACTGCCTCCTCGCACAACCAACAGAGGAAAAACAACAGTTTAAAAACCAAAAACACCCAGATCTGACAGAAAATTGAACTGAGTGGAAGTCCGACAACCAAGGAGGTAAAGAAGACACGTTCATCCAGACCGGTAAGCGGGGCGGAGCTGGGTGAAGAGCACTCGGGAAGACGCGGTTTGTGGAGCGGTACCGGCAACGCTCCAGCTGCCCGGAGAGGCCCATGGCGGGCGCGCCTGGCCAAAATACGGCAAGTGCACTCGGCAAAACCGGGGCTGAGACTGGTGGATTGGGCGGTCCCTCATTCTCGCGCAGATAAACCAGGAGGAAAAGCTGGGGAACAGAACAGACTACGCTGCCCACCAACGCAGGGAAATAAAGCCTCAAATCACCGATTGAAAACACCTGTGGGGGCTGAGGTGGCAGCGGGAGGAACTCCAGGCCTCACAGGAGAGTTCACTGGGGAGACCCACAGGGACTTGGAACTGTGCAGGCCTGCCCACTCACCCCGGAGCCAGCAAAGAAGGGCCCAACTTGCTTGTGGGTAGCTGGGGAAGTGTGGAGAACAGAGCAGACGCCATTGTTCTCTCAGGCCCCGCCCCCACAGACAGTGTCACAACACAACCTGGGTTGCTCCGCCCTGGTGAACACCTAAGGCTCTGCCCCTTAAAGTAACAGGTGCACCTAGAAAAAAAAAATGGCCCAAATGAAAGAACACATCAAAGCTCCAGAAAAAAATACAACTAAGTGATGAAGAGATAGCCAACCTATCAGATGCACAGTTCAAAGCACTGGTAATCAGGATGCTCACAGGATTTGAAGAAAGATGATTGCAATTACTTGAACAAATGAAGGATACTATAAAGGAAATGAGGGGGAATGTGCAGGGAACCAATAGGGATGAGAAGGAAACTAGGACTCAAATCATCGGAGTGGACCAGCAGAAAGAAAAAAACATCCAACCAGAAAAGAATGAAGAAATAAGAATTCCAAAAAATAAGGAGAGGCTTACGAACCTCCAGGACATCTTTAAATGTCCCAACATCCGAGTCATAGGGGTGCCAGAAGGAGAAGAGGAAGACCAAGGGATTGAAAATGTATTTGAACAAATAATGAAGGAGAACTTTCCCAAGCTGGTGAAGGAAATAGATTTTCAGGAAGTCCAGGAAGCTCAGAGAGTCCCAAAGAAGTTGGACCCAAAGAAGAACACACCAAGGCACATCATAATTACATTACCCAAGATGAAAAATAAGGAGAGAATCTTAGAAGCAGCAAGAGAAGAGGAGACAATCACCTACAAATGAGTTCCCATTAGACTGTCAGCTGATTTCTCAAAAGAGACCTTTCAGGCAAGAAGGGGCTGGAAAGAAGTATTCCAAATCATGAAAGGCAAGGACCTACATCCAAGAATATTCTATTCAGCAAAGCTATCATTTAGAATGGAAGGGCAGATAAAGTGCTTCTCAGATAAGGTCAAGTTCAAGGAGTTCATCATCACCCAGCCTTTGTTATATGAAATGTTAAAGGGATTTATGTAAGGCATGGAGGGATATCAACAGGGGAGTGGGAGGGGGAGAAGGGGGGGGGAAGGTGCAGAGAATAAGTAGCATAAATGGTAGGTAGAAAACAGATGGGGAG